>JAYDZG010000039.1:20759957-20775012 GCA_034509265.1 Microcambeva bendego
TTTACAAACAATTGGTTAAAAGTTTGTACAGGGGAGACTTTATTTCCAGTCAAGTACGTCACTGAAAAGTGAGAATTCCCAAACAGGATATTAAGCTTGAGCTCTGGCTGGGCAAGTGCCGATCTCCTTATTATCTTGTTTCTTTTGTGTGAAGAAGAAGGGGGAAGATCCTGGTTTCCCTCTTGTGTAACACAAGGGCACATTTTCTTTAAATCACTGATGCAGGAAAGGTGTGTATGAATACAATGTAGAACAAATGTTTTCTTCAGGGGTTAATTATGAATGAAAATAACTAAAGACAACTAAAGCTGGGTCATCAGTGAGGTGTAAGAAGTGTAAGGTGATTTTGGGATTGGTAAATGAGAAATTTTGAGTACAACAAATTAGGTAACAATTGTTGATGTAAAACAATAGAGAATAGGTATGATCTAAAACACAGAGGTTTGCTGTAAGAATGTCAGAGGTCGGATTTGATGCAGGAATTGTTGGTTCAGGTTTATGCCAGGACTGGCATGGAGTAGTATGTCAGCCGAATTTCCTCCCCCTCAAGTAGTTGCCTGTGGAAACAATGTACGTAAAAACATATGAGATAAAAAGCAAAAAGTATTCTTCTGTAATACAGGGTCTGTAAGGGGGCTACAAATAAGTGTCAAAACAGAATATGTATGGGTAGTTATTGAAATACATTATTCTCTAATGCAGACTCGTGTAAAAGAAAATATCATCATTTATTTGATTTTTTTTCTGTAGGGTAGGATGTAGGTTGGTAGAGGTGAAAGCATTACTTGTAAGCCGCAATCTCAATGTCGAGAGCCATCTTTACATTCAGCAGATCTTGATACTCTTTCAAGTAGCGTGACATCTCCTCTTTGGCTCCAGCAATATTCTTCTCTAGATCACTAATCCTCTCCTACAAAACACAAAAGAAAACAAAAATATATGTATTTTTTTTAAATGAATATATCCATTTATCTTTTTACATCCTAACAAAACATTTTTTGACTTCTTATTGTGAACATATTTGTGGAGACATATTACTTTTACTGTGGAGACATATTACTTTTACTGTGGAGACATATCACTTTTACTGTGGAGCCACGTCAAAATGATTAAACTCAAACAGCCCACGGAGTAAAGAACAGCCATCTATCAGCACTGTTAGAATGAGTCAGCAGTCTGCCTTCTTTAATTAACTGTAACTGCATTAGCCATGCCAAGGTCTTAGCTCAATAAAAAACAGACTGCTGACTGCTGTTTATACTACTTACACTAGTAGTGTATCTTTTATTACACAGCACATGGATATGGCTCCTTCCTGACTTGCTTTCTTGATACTGTAATATTATATTGTGCCAAACTTTGGATCAAAGTGTCTATTAAATGCTACAAATGTAAACTGTAACCTAAATGAACTAGCAATATCATGCTTTCTTGTCCAGTTGTCAAGTTCTTTCACTTCAAACTTCGTAATCAACCTTGTTTTTTGTACAGGAAACAGACCAAGAAAGGACCATCACAAAACTTCAACAAAGTTGGATACATATATTGTAAGGAATTACCCATTTTAGCATTTTCATTGAAAACAGTGAGGGTGAGAGTAGTATTAATTGGTCCTGTCTGAGAGAGCTTATGGTGTGAATGGAGCACGTTCTTTTTGGAGGAGCTTTAAGGGGAAGATGATTTTCATGGGATGAGCAGCAGTGCATCAGTGGCTACGTTGGTTGATTGGCTGGTTAGTTGACATTAAAAAGTTTCCATAGATAAAAGCAGTAAATTGTCAGTATGAAAAGAAGCATATGCTTTTGAAGGTCCATTAGCCACTGTACATTATTGCTTTTTTAGTTTGTTTATTTAGGCTTTTTCGAATATTTTCTCCCATACATCCAATTACCCAATTGTGTCATGCTTTTTCTACACTAATGCTGACCCCGCTCTGATTGAGGAGAACCAAACACACCCACCCAACCTCAGACACATGAGTAGCAGCCTTATGCTTTTTTTCACCTGGACTTTAAGGAGTGTATGCAAATCATTGAATATCATTGAATGTGAGGAAGTACACTACCTGATACTTTGCAACCTCTTCACTCTGTGTCTCCTCCACTTCCTGCAGCTGTCTGTTCAGCGTGCCGATGGCACTTCTCAACGTCTCGACCTCAGCAGTACAACCAAGCAACAGTTGCCGGTGATTAGCCGTTTCCTCACGCACCAAGCGCACGGCCTCCTGCTGCTTATCGGCTACTTGAGCCACATTGGCTACCTTATCCTGAAACCAATGCTCAGCGACCTGCATGTTTTGCTTGGCCAGGCTCTCATACTGGCCACGAATCTCCCCCAAGGCCATCGAGAGGTCAGGTCTGTCTAGATTCGGCTCGACCGTGAGACTGGCCACCTCCAGCTGCTCCCTCAGGCTTTTCTGCTCTTCTGCAAACACCTGCTTTAGAAAGGCCAGCTCTTGAGCCAGAGAGCTCACTTTCATCTCGGCATCTGCGTACCACAGTGCCGTCCGGTCTGCTTCATCCCTTACACGCTGAAGTTCATCCTCCGCCTGCTCACGCCGCTGGACCTCCTCCTGCCAGCTCTGCTCCAGCTGCTCTCGAGTGATCTGAAGCTTGTCCCTCTGCGTCTCTATGTGCTCCCTGTCCTGAGCATTAGAATGTAGTTGCTGCCGGAGATGGCGTGCCTCCTGCTGATACAGCTGCTGCAGATGAGATGGCTGATTCTGGATGCGCCGCAGAGCCTCAAGCTGCAACGAAAGCACCTGATTCTGCTGCTCTAAGTAATGCGCCTTGTTTAAATAAGATGCAAAACGATCATTTAAGCCCACTAGCTCTTCCGTCTCCTGAGTCCTTCGACCAACCAGCTCTGCACACACGACACTTAAGTTGTTCGGCTCCCAGTACCCCACTGGCTCTGACTTGAGGTGTCTTGAGGTGGTGAAGGGCATCTTGGAGAGATGGCTTCTGGAGTGGTTGTCCCAGCGCCGGATCTGGGAGAAGGAGCAGGAAATAAAGCTCATAATGATGAATTTCTAAATTCCTTTTTTGTTTGTTTTTGATTTTTTTTTCAAATGATGAGATTTTTTTGGACTATAGTTCTTTTTAAGGTCCCCCTTGTTCTACACACCATGGGTGGAGATGAACCGGCACTGCACCAGTGCAGTGATACTGCTGCACAAGCAGGTTTTATAGGGTCCTCACACACACACACACACACACACACACACAGCTCAGTCTCAACCAATAAGGTGCTTAGCAGGGCTGGAGGTTGGTTTAGTGTTTGACTGCAAGGAGCAGATGAGGTGGAAGGGCAGGTTTATCTTCCATTACAGAAAAGGAGAGAATCCTCACAAAACCACATAATTTAAAAATATATATTTATGTATCTATTTATTTATTTATTTATTTGGATTTCAATGTCATTTTAGTTACACAACAGGACAGGTAATTAACAGAACAAATTCAGCATTTCAGGTCTTTAAATTGAAACACAATCCTGGACAATCTTCAATTCACCTTACTTTCATGTCCCTGGACTGTGGGAGTAAACTGGAACTCCCAGAGAAAACCAACACAGAGTTAAAATTAAAATTAAAATAAATAAACATCTGTAATATATCAATCTGTGTGTAATTAATAAATATAATATACAAGTTTCACTTTTTGAATGAAATTACTGAAATAATCAACTTTTTCATGACATTCTAATTTTATGACCAACACCTGTATTACAAATCCCTCACCTTCTCAACCATGTATCCCATCAGGGTCACTGGTGCTGTAACCTATCCTATCTTTTTAACCGGCTAACTAATGCTAATGCTAACCAGTCTATAATTACTGTAACTTTGTGTTAAGTTTGTTTATTAGGAGTTCAAGGTCATGTTTTACACTGTAGTTACATTCATGACTGACACAATATATTCATCACACTAGTTAATATCAAACAGAAAATTTTGTATCTCCAATTCACCTCACTTGAATGTTTTTGGACTGTGGGAAGAAACCAGAGCACCCACACAGACACGGAGAGAACATGCAAACTACAAACAGAAAGGACCCAGCCACCCCAACCAGGGCTTGAACTCAGAACCCTCTTTCTCTGAGGTGACAGTGCTACCCATTTAGCCACCAGGTCACCATTATAACATGATCACTTGCATTTAAGATTTGAAATGACATAAAAAAAAACCAGCAGCAAAGCATTTTACTTTTAATGTTTATTACAGTCATTTGTTTTTTAATGAAGTTTTGTAATGAGATATTGATGGTCATTCTGCATTTCCCCATTTAAAATACAAGAAAGAAAATTTGCAAAGAAAGCATTGGAAAATTCGGTCAGAAAGCCATTCACAATTTCCTTCTATAGCACTTAAAACACTAAATGTTATTTGGCTAAACCATTAAAAAAAAAAACTAATTAAAACATAATTTAGTCACTGCAGTGAAGGTGCACTGATCACAATTATTATTCTAACTATTGCATATAATGGAATAAACAAAAGAATTAAGAAAACAAAATGCAATTAATGTTTGGATGAGAATAATTTAAAACAATATTGCCATCCATGTTAGACCTGTGTACCGTTCACACCAACATAATCTGTACTGCTCACACACAAAACCTTTACTTGCTAAACAGCGAGCATTCTTTAATACTGTAGTTGATTACGAGTACAGACAATTTACTAAGGAGGACTTTATTGTAACCAAGAGAGCCAAAATGATATCCAATGCATCTTTTAATAAGGTACAAAGTCATTAAGTATCTGTCTCTATATGAAACTATATAGTTTATTTTTAATATTGATATATAGATATGTATATATGTGTGTATATAAATATATAGCATTAGTCTGGTTGCTTTATAAATATATATATATATGAATGATTTAAGAAAACTCCTGACTGCTTGGGGGATGCTTTTATTATTTAGCATTGGGCCAATCAACACCCTTGTTTTCTGGTATATGTCTGTAGGTGCAGCGGTTATTTTTAATGCAGCCAGTCGTTCTCCAGAAAAAACACTCATCGGGAAGTTTGCTGCACAAAGGAAAAATGCAACAATTAAGTAAAAAGCATTATTAAATAAAAATGCACAATAAGAACAAAACAAATATTTTAATACAGTACCAACTAGAATATTCTGGCTAAATAATCTTCTTTTAAAAAGCTGTATTTACTTACTTAGGAACACCTATATCGGTTGATGCAGCTTTGGATGCACCAAGATGTGTGTGAAGTCTGTCAGGGTAACGCACTGTGAGGCAGGTCCCAGCAACACGATAGCCCTAAAATGAATGAATTAACTATTTAATTTTATTTAAAAAGACACCAAGACAAATGAAAAGTATTCTTCTTTGACTTATTATTAGAGAATATCCATTATCTGTTGCTGAGGGGATATGAGATAAGATTATTAATTATCAATCCGGAGGGACATTTGTAACGTTACAGCAAATTTCAGGAATTAAGAGATATAAAAGTGCTTATAAATATATAAAAAAATAGAAATGTAATAAATATAAAACAAATATTTCACTGACTGCAATATGTTTAGACAATATCCCATTTAAATTAATTTTCACTTTTAGAGTGTAATATAAAAGGTAAAGATCATTGGAAATCAACACTTACATTCAAATTTTTTATTGCTTTCTCACAATCTTCTTTTCTGGTGTAGTTGACAAAAGCACATCGTTTTGCAGACAGCAGTTTTACACTATATACTGCCCCAAACCTGTTTTGAAATAACACACAATAGAAACAAGCCATTAGTTTTATTTTGAGTGGTAGCTTAGAGTTTAAGATACTGAAATAGTGATCAGAAGGTTGCTGGTTCAAGCACCACCAACAGCAAATTGTCAATTACAAGCATTATTGCTTGGTTTCAGACGTTACTATAAGTCTTTGGATAAAATCTTTTGTTACAGTCTCCAACCCTTTTTGGACATCGGACTAGTTTCATGTAAGATATAATTTTATGGATCAGTGGGGGCAGGAGCATTTCCACGATGGGTCTGAAGCTCCTAGTGATTATGTGACGGTGTAGATCTCAAAACAGCCATCAATCAAAATTGGAGTCAGCTTTCGACTGATTCTGGTTTTTGAAGTTATCGCTAATGTTTTCTAATCTTTATCCTTTGTGTGGTGTGATAATGAATAATTCATGGCAGTGGTCCCCAAATATGGACCAATCTGAGGGACAATTAAATAAAACTTCTTAAATACAGAAACTTTGTATACACTCAAGTGGTTTCCAGCTGCTATTTGTACTAAAAAGAAAAACACTCAGTCGCCTTGAAATGAAACTTCACTTACGGTCTGAAGAGCTCATGGAGCTTTGGCTCGGTTAAAGCAGGCACTAAATCCCCGACCCAGATGGGAAAAAACTCTCTATACAACACAGATACACAACCATTAAACATATATTACATACAGAAAAATACTGATACTGTGGAGTAAGTATTACTATTTAAAGAATTAGTGTTTACAGGTAGGGTAAAAATAAACACTTTATGTTTATGAATGACAGATAAACTAGAGTTTTGTGGCAAATCGCTGAATTGAGCAGTGATAAGCAATTAATAAAAATAATAATACATTTAACTCATATGGTGCCTTTCACAGTACCCAAAAACGCAGCAACACTGGTGGTCAACTGACACCTTGTAGCAACTAACAGACAAGCAAAATAACCTTAACCTATGTGAAAGGACTAACGGTGTACAAGACTGATCAGATACAAGAGGGACAGACCCTAAAGCCTCTTAAAAGTGGGCTCTAAAATTTTGTATTAACTACACTTATTGACTGGAAGTGAGTGGAGTCATTCTAATAGAGGGATGAAATGCTCATATTTTCCAGACTGTATAAGAACTCTGAACGATCTGCCGGGGTCAGAGGGATTCCGTAAACATGTTTTAAAGTGAAATCAAGAATAATTCTTACTGAGGTGCTGGTGTGGGTCCAGTGATAACTCTATGCTGGTTTTGTGAAACTGTTTGAAGTGGAGCTTTAGGAGGTTGGGTTTTAAACTCTTGAGAAACACTGTGCTGTTGGGGGGGTTGAAGAGGAGCCGTATTACCTACAGGTATAAAGAAAAGGTCAAAAATACAGTCTAGTGTGGGCAAACTCAAAAGGAACTCTGTTTAATCTTACCATGTAATTCAGTGAGCACTTCTAAAGCTTTTTCTAAAGTTCCATGTATGATCAGAGCATTTGAACTTTGCTCTCTTGTGTAACCCATATCCTATGAAGGACACAAAACAGATTATTATTCTAAGAAAAGTGAAACTTAAAAGAAAACCCCATGAATTAGCATTTGTATGTTTACCCATTATATGATTTATATACAGTACTGTGCAAAAGTCATCATTTAAGCCCATGTAGCTCAGCAATAAGGTTCCAGATTTCTGGTGGACATCTAAAGTTAGCACGTGGATTTGATCAGGTCCATCTTCAGCAGCTCACTTGATTTATCATTAACCTTAAATCCATTTTTCATGCTTCTAAAATGTTCACCTCATACAATCATAACAGGATAGTACTGTTATTACTCACAACATGCATGTACCCACTAATAGAAACACATCTTACTTACCATTAACTGCATTATATTCACCCGGAATAGCTCATGAGCAGCATCTCTACACGAACTGTCCAACTTTAAAACTTCCTTATACGTCAAACCAGCCTCATGGTATCTCTGAAATTCCAGAGAAAGCGTGATGTAATAATAATGTAACAGATAGAAACCAATCACATAGACCAGTAGTGATCAGTAAATGTATCACCAGAGCAATCTTACCTTAAGCCCTACTAGTGCTCTTCCTTTCCTGTAGAGTCCTTTAATCCATGTTGGGTTGAATGAGAGCCCAATATCTGCATCTGTTAAAGCCTTTTCATACAGCTGCATTTTCTCATAACAGAAGGAGCGGTTCCCAAACAACCTGTGAACAGCATTTAATTAGTACGAGCAGAATACAGACAGAATTATTAACATAGTGAGCAAAACCATTTACAGTACATCCAAAATGTATTCACTCCTTTTCTCAAGTTACAGCCTTATTCCAAAATGGATTACATTCATTTTGTCCCTCAGAATTGTGCCCCATAATGAAAGGGAAAAATATTGGTTGGAATTTATGCACAGTATATATAGAATGTAGTTTATTTTCAAGTTTATTCATTACAAGCACTAACTTAACATTCTAATCAAAGAAAATATGCCTACATTCATTTGGGAACACTATGCAAAATGTGCACAAGTGTTATTTATTAGCAAATTCAGATAGGTAAGTGACAATTTAACCATTTATGGAGATGTTAGTTACCATACTGACACGCTGTGCCACATCATCTTATTGGTTTAAACGGCATGAGGCAAACGGTCATCGCTTAGTCGGCGAAAATTAAGTAGTGCATCCGAACAAACTGATTTATCAGGTTATGGTGTCTAAACTTTAATATAACCATTTATTATAAATTATTTAATGTCAACTCCAGAATCACCTATTAAAATAGTAATGCTCATAATGCCTTTCAGCATTCTACTTTGCTATGAAGCTTTTATTTAATTGATATTTTGATTGAATAGAGCTATAATGAAACCTGGCATGTGTAATAATCAATTAAATCATAATTAATCTGGGTTAATTAACTAAGAAGCAATTACTACACAGGCCCAGTTGGTGCTTGTCTTGTCTTTACTCCTTTTCCTTTTGTGAAATAAAAATGTTTCAGGGTCTAAAAAAAAAAATCACTACATTATTTCTGGTTGTTTCTTTAATTGATGGGAGTCAGTGTTGATGCCTTTCCATCTAAACAACCTAAATGTTGTAAAATTCCAAATATGCTGCTATTCTTTCCATGTCCATACACACATTTGGTCATATATAGCTATGCTTTAATCATTTGTACCTGGGTGGAACATAAGTCAAGTGTCCAATTAGTACAGCTGGCCAAGCACAGGACAATTAGGTATATTAAAAATACATAATGCAAAAAAAAATGGTTTTAGCATTTCACTGAAGACTAACTGCATTTTTTCCACTTTGAGGGACCCAAATGACATCAAAAGTGACAAACCTGTCAAACATTAGAGAATGTTGCTCAGTTTACTGCTCAAGTGTTATACCTACTTGTACTCCCGAGGGTTGTGTTTTATAGCTTGAGTAAAATATGTTACAGCCATTTCCAGCTTTCCTGCTTGAGCATATGTGTTACCAATCACTAAAAGTAAAAACAGAAACAACCTTAGCAATAAGGACTAATATGCACAAAAAGAAATATTTTTAAAGACGTCACATACCTGCCAGCTCTGTGCTTTTACTGAGCGGATCTTTCAATTTCTCCTCCGATGCTACATTCTCTGACACAGACTAGACCATTAGAACAAATTAAAAAAATACATTTTTAATTGAAGGTCTAAACTAATGCCATTTTTCATTTTAACTACAAGTTAAATTTAGTTTGAACCTCGTTCTGAGAATCCACTGTTTCTTTTTCCTCTGAGAAATACTTCTTCAAGTTCTCTTTTCTTTCTTTTCTGTCATGTTTAACTTTCTGTTGGCGTTTAGCGATGGCTGCTGCATTGCTCACAAAGTAGCTGTTCATGTCCAGCTCCTGAAACACAGAATTCATCTCAATGTGAGCATTCTATTATTAGTTACATATTAACACTTGAGAACAATTTGTAAATGCACCAACACAAACCTCTGGTTCTTCGGGTGTACTTTCTTTATCCTCCTCATCCTCTTCGTCACTGTCACTGCTCTCTGATGCTACACAGGTGCTCTGGGGACCTGGATCAGGTGGTGCCTGGTTATTCGCTTTATTCTGTGCTATATTTTCACTTTCCTTTTCGGCAACTTTAATTTTAACTGAATTGGGATCCACCTTTGGAAACAAAGACACAAAGCCTTAAGTTAAATTGGTTTTCTTTTAAAGCTCCTAATACACAAGTTCCTTTCATGTATATGTATGTTTGTATGCATCTCAACACAACTAATAACAAATTGTACACAAAAGGTCATTTTAATGACTATTAAATCTCAAGATTATTCAGCCCTCTGAACAGAATTCCTCATATTTTGGCTAATCATGTGTCATCTTAAGCAGACCTGGACTGGCTATGGGTTAGTACAGTGGTTCCCAAACTTTGTCTGCTGCAGCCCCCTTTTGTAGATGAAAATATTTTCAGACTGTCCCACGTCTGGATCGAACTTAGGACCTTCTAGCTATGAGGAGGCAGACAGTGCTACCCCCACAGTGCAACAATTAAAAGATAACTTCTGTTTAGAAGCAACAAAACATACAAATAGATCGCAAAGGCACTGCATGGTCCTAGAGAGAGCGTTGAAAGCACAGTTCACAAGGTCAACGTTTCACAAATAGAAACCAGAGTACACAGGTGAACATAAACCCCTGCAGCAAGATTTGGTGGTGTCTGTAAAGTGCTCATTATATGGCTCCATGCCTTCCAACTGAACCATGAGCCCAAGCATATCAAGTCATGATTCTCAAACAGCCTAATTAAGCATGATTTAAAAAAGTAGCCTGATTTTTGATAGTTTTTTTTTAGGATTTTAACTACAAAAAGTCAAGGAAAATTCTGTATCTCTAAGTCACCTCACTTGCATGTTTGAGGGAACCGGAGCACCCAGAGTAAACCCATGCAGACCCAAGAAGAACATACAAAGTCCACACAGGACTAAAGAGGCTTTTCATAAAGGTATTAAATAATCCTGAGACTGCAGTAAAGCATTATGTGTCAATTTGTACTAAGTATGTTAGTTGTGTTGAGATTTTAAAAAAATCTTGTTTGATTTGTTTATTGCTAAATGTTTGAACATGTTGCTAATAAACCCAATTTGCAAAGCTGGTTGAATCGATATGTGCGACTTATCGTAAGCATGTTTCTTTAATGGGCATTCTGAAATCTACTGAATTTGTAATACTCAAAATGTAACGGTTAAAATACATTGACAAACCTGGTGGTCACTAGGTTTCTCTGCATTTTCTTTCTCTAATCTTTCAAGCCGGCGTCTTTCCCGCTGCCTCTGTTAAAAAAAAAGATGAAGTTTAAGTTCAAACATAGATTTTACTGTAAATTCCTGCTTTCATTAGGGGTCAGCGCAGCAGATTGTGGGCAGCATTATTGATTTGGCACCGTTTTTTAGACTGGATGTCCTTCCTGACTGCACTGGTTTATGCAGCCTAGTTGCATCCAGGCAACCGGCAATGCTGAGACTCAAACTTGGGAGCTCAGACTCTCAACGCTGGTGTGCAGTGGAAAATCTTACTACTCCACCTGACAGTCAAACATACATTTTAATACTTGGACCAAATGTTGTCTTAGCATCGCATACCATCTTTTTTTGCTTTTTCTTCTCCGCTTTTTTCTTAAGTTTGTCTTCTTCATCTACAAGTAGTTTTGCATTTTTTTCAGCCTCCTAAAAATACAAAATCACACGTCACCTACCCAGCAAGCACAGATGTAATAACATAATGCGGCGACAATCCAAACCTCTTTTGTGACTAGAAAATTTCGCGCAAAACCACAGTATCTATTGTTGTGAGGACTCGACCAATCATCATCGTCCTCATCAGATGTTCCATCATCATAGTCCAGACCTGAAAGAGAAGTGTTTACAGGATAAAACCCTTATACTAAAGTGACTCAAAATTAGACCAAAATAATATAGTATTTTTAATCAACTATCACTACGCATTGATGCAAACACACACACACACACACAGAGAAACAGAGCAAGAGAGAGATTACAAATATTTCCCAAACTGTGTGAAATAACTGTACATCAGATGTTTCTCATGAATACACAAAAAAACAAGACTTTTCAACATAGACACTAAAGAGTTTAGTAATTAGAGAGTATTAGAGATTAAATAAATAAAGGTAACCATACAAGCACATTTATTTAAGTTGAGAGCACTTACCAGGTTCATAACCAGCTAGTCCATTAAACATTAAATCAAATCTATGTCTCCAGTTAAAGTCATCAAACATGAGATCCTATGAATAATAAGAGAGAAAAAGTACAAGTTGTACAAAAAACAATCTAATAAACCGAGGAAACGTATCATCCTAATCGTGTTTCATTTTCATCCACCATTAAACACTGGGCACAAAGCAGAAATCGAAGCATTTAAATTATTATGGTCATGACATTTGACCCACACAGAAATACTCAGTTCATCCCAGGGCAGACACACACACACACACACACACACACACACACACACACACACACACACACACGCTCACGCACTCATCTGTAGGGAAATGTAGTGTTTCAATTTACCAAACTGCATGTTTTTGGGCTTTGTAAAGAAACCAGAGCTCCAAAATGTTGCATGTTTTATACAGTTGAACTAACATTGTACTCTTGCATGCAAGAAAATAGTCCACTCACTTTTACATTTAAGTAAACACAGGAATGGTAAACAATGCAAACTGCTACAGGTAATACATTTGAATACCAAGTAGTCCAGTGTTAACCATAATATGGTGACTATGAATTTTACACTGAAATGTAATTAAGATTATCCAAACGAATCAAATGACTGACCAATATTATGATTCAATATAATATTTACAGTGGCAAAGGTGCCCAGAATCAGAACAAAATGAACATGAAATGCTTATTATTTAAGTTTGGGCAAATATTTGTACTTACATGGTTCGCCACAATCCTTGTACTTCTGTAAAAATCTAGAAAACATAAACAAAACATTAATAACCAACACATTACTAAACATGCATTGTATGTAAAACATATAATACATGTACTTCAAATAAAAGATGGTAATTATCACGTGATCTCTGAACACTAGAGATTATGTGCTTTCCATACATAGTAATGCTGTAAATAACTTTTGCCAGCTGGTTAGCAAGCTGGCTAGTTAGCCTTTAGTCGTTTCCTTAGCTAAGGAGTTAAAAGTAGAACAAAACAAAACGCAAAACAAAACTAGCAAGTCTTTATTCGAACATCAGTTCTACATTTATTTACATTGTGTTGTCTAATCATTAACTTTAATACAATAAGCCCGAGAATAGCGAAAGTTTAGTAAAACTCAAAGGGGTGCTTTTGACTACATCGATTAATTTGTACTTACCAAAATGATTATGTCTAGACATATTTAATGTATGTGAAAAAGGTCAGCTTACTAAAAAAGTTTCTTAAAAGACAACTAGATTCCTTTGTTTTATTTTTTGCATTCTGAAAATACTGCGCACGTTTCCTCATTCCTCACCTTTACCCACATCGCCACAGCCATGAGCTGCGCATGCGCGTCGTATCCACACACCAGCAGTCATTTACTATCAAATGACTGCAACAGAGATTTGAGACCGTGATTTAAACTTACAAACAAAGAAATTATATTAACCTACGTTTATTATTACACAGCCCCTTAAGTATCTCGAAAAAAATGAGACTTGTATTGTATTGTATTGTGTTGTATTATTTACTTATGTAAACTCTTCGTATTTTCATTAGGAAAAGGTATTTCGGCTAGAAGCTGTAAAGAACATCTCAAAAAGAGCTGAATAAAAACTTTCAACTATAAAACTTTGAAACAAACTGTAAACAAAGCTAAAAGAACTCCATCCCAGATGGGCGCATAAGGACGTCATGATAACGTTGATGCAACGTCGCTCTGCTATCTGGGATGTGTTGGTCTAAAACAACTACAAACAAAGCTAAAGATGAGATAAAATGTTTATGTGTGGAAGAATTGTATAGTGTTTAATAATAAATAAAGGTTTAATAATGAAGAAACTTAAAATTAGTGTACTTGGATGTTATGCACAAAACAGATACTTTGAGGGACTGATAAAATTGAGTGGACAAATTATTAAATTGAGGGAGAGATTTAAGTATAAAAATATATAATTCAGTATAATTCAATCATAAATTATCTGAAGATTTAAATTACTATGTTATTCTAAATGCTTTATCATCAACCTAACTGCTTTAATAACCACCAGATATGAATAAACTACATGAGTTTACATTTGTTGGCATTCATGTGTGTTTCCTCTCGTGTTTTGGTCAATAATAATCCAAAATATTATAGCAATTCCCTTTGCAGTAAACACGCTTTAAATGTGTGGAAGGAAACTGGTTTTGGAGATAATTCACCGTCTGTTTTTAAAAATATAAAAATAAATGGAGCATGACTAATTTTAACTGTGTAGTTATGTCTGTAAAATTTGCCCTTTAGATACCATTATCTTTAATTGAATAGTCTTGCTTTAGGTGACCTTGGCTTACATTCCTAAGTTACTCCTACATGTCTTTCCAACACGTTCAGAACACTTTCTGGAGTCCTCAAAATTATGCAGTTGGGCTAAGATCGTTGAGGAGGTCCCGCCCCTGCCTCGTTTTATTTATAAACCACCTTCTACTACTGGACACTAAGAAGACACGTTGGTTATAGGACAGAATTTCTTTTTTAATTATCACTGAAATCCACGACTGCACTCGCAACCTTCATCACTATAGCAAAACAGGCGTGCACGCTCCTTAGAGGGGGAGGCATTTCACGGCAGGGATGCAAAATTGGGCACAACACCGGGACCTGCTCAAGAGTCACCTCAGACTTCACAATTATTTAATAGTAATTTAAGGTAAAGGGTTCGCAACTCTAGGGCAGTTAAAGTGCTAAACTCGTAAGCAAAAAGTTGTCATAATGCCAATGTAGGGCCCTTAAACAAGGCCCTTATTAACTCTATCAATTAAAAGGTCGAGATTTTGAATCCCAGCCACTGTTGGGTAATTAAGCAAAGCCTTGAATTTTCTTTGCCTTCAGGTCGAAACACGAATACTGACCCTGCGTTCTGACCCCAGCTTTCATTGAACTGTGAATATGTACCTGTACATATGGTGAATAAAGGCGTTCTTCTTGGTTGCTACTAAGCAAACTGTCAGTGCTCAGTAACAGTCACAATAAAATTCTACATCCAACAAACACCAAATAAATGTTCGATACCTGCTAGTAAGTGTGTGTCTGTTCTCAAATCACCATCA
>JAYDZG010000039.1:20822808-20836984 GCA_034509265.1 Microcambeva bendego
TGAACACTAGAGGGCAGTGAGTATAACGTGTTTGGAGCGGCGGGACAGAGGTTAGGTTTGTTGATCAAGAGCACTTCTGTTGTGACCTGTCGGCTCTGGGAATCGAACCAGCAACCTTTTGATCACAAGCCCAGTTCTCTAACCAGGCCAATCCTCTTCCAACAGGTGTTTTCTAATTGTGTGACGTGTCACCTTGTCTTGATGGACGCTCTATGGGTGTACCTTGTCTGCAGAGATAATTTATACCCAAACCCAAATTGGTTGAGAGTGATTTCCACACCTGACTATCTGATTAATCGGGACGTACTTTATTAGCAACGCACTGCAGCTGTCGTATTATTGTGTTATTACAATATGATGAATAAAGGAAACATACACAAATACTAGATTATTTTTTCTTTATTAAAATGGAGCTGAAAGGTTTTTTTTTTAACATATTGATGAAAAAAAGATTGTAGATACCAGCTACATCTTCAAAAAGAAAAAAACGGCTACCTTTGGATCAACCATATAAGTGCTCGTCTTCATGAAATTCCTTACATTATGTTTCATTTTAACAGAACTAACCTTGATTCAGGAAACCAGCCGTCAGAATATAAAAATCACGTCAAGGGTAAACATTGAGAGTATTTTAACTGAAGCCAGAGTAAAGGAAGCCTTTTTGTTCACAAGTTCTGTGAGTAATTCTTGGCTTGGTTGTTTGTGTTGTGAATGGCCATGTGTCCATCACTTCGTCCTGGTTTTGGCACGACGTAGCTGCTGCTCTCTCCGGCGGTTCAGAATCTTGGTGCTCACTCTGAGTTTGCGTATTCGCAGGGCTCGGATGCGGAGTTGGTCGTCCCGGGGGATCTTCCCGCCTTTGGCCAGAATCTGCTTGATTCGTTCTTGTGGTGTTTTTGTGAGGTTGAAGTCACAGATAGTGGCCCGTGCTTCTGAACCCACATTGCATTGGCGTTTAACAGGAAAGTAGCCTTCTGCCCACACAATTACGTTATACTCGCCTGGGTTCAGCAAGCGCCAGTAATCGCCACCAGCAGCTATGCAGGACAAAAAAGCATGAAGGAAGACATTACAGCTTCTAATCATAAACCTTATCAAATCTTAGAATGCCTTTATTTGTCATTACACATATACACATGCACCTTACAATGAAATTGAAATTCTTTCTTTGCATATCTCAGCTTTTTCAGCCTGCAATTGTACAGCGCCCCTTGAGCAGACAGGGTTGAGGGTCTTGCTCAAGGACTCAACAGTGGCTGCCTTGCAGAGGCCTGTATCTGAACCTACAATCTCTGGTTGATAGCCCAAACCTCTACCCACTAGGCTACCACTGTCACCACTGAAAACACCACTGTTATCAGATGGTTTGGTGCCACCCTAGCTACTAGGATGCACAAACCAGGATGCTTTTTTTGTTTGTTATTTGTTTAGGATTTAACCTACACATAAGTAATCAGCAACACACAGATTTAAAATGATTCAGGCACAGTGGTGCAGAAGGGATCAACATGGGGTTTGATCCTTATAGGTGAAGTAGTGGAATTCTCCACTGCACATCAGAATAAAGAGTCTGATCTTCTTGGTTCAAACCTGGGGTTGCCAGTGAACTGGGAAAAAAGGAGGGTTTTTACATCCAACGATGTAAAACAAAATGATGCCAAATCAATAATGTGGATTAGAATCTGCTATAAAAAAGTAAAAGATGCCTGTTGATGAAATTTGGACCCAGGTGGTGCAGCTAGCACACCAGCATTGAGATTCTGAATGACAGTGCCTGCAGCAGACAAGAATTGGCTACCGTGTTTGCTGGGTTGGAAAAATGAGTGGGTGGGGTCTTAAAAACGCTGTGCAAGCACCCAGGTTAAAATTATGACAGATGCGCCTGTTCCGAAGACATGGGTGAAAGAAGGGGTCCACAAGGTCTGCGTACCCGTTGGAGGAAGTGTGAGCGGCAATACAGCCTCCTCGAATGCTATCAGGCACCCCCAGTAGCAGAAGAAAAAGGGAATAATGCATTAATATATATATATTATTTTTTTTTATTTTATTTTTTTTTAAAAGCACAAACATGGGAGGTCAGTCTGCTAACTATATTACTTATAGTCAGCTTGGATCATTAAATCTCAGCCGGTTTACTTGTATAGTTAATATTTCGACTAATCAGATGTCAGTGTGTTAGTGTCTGTGAAGTAAAACAGCTAGTCTTGTGGCTGAATTTGAATACAGAATAAATGCAAATGCTGTACTTTCCACAAACATTTGGCCATGTACTGTGTATAACACACTTTGGTTTTACTATTATAACATATTTAACATTCATACCTGCTCTAATGTCATGGTCCATGCCTTCCACTTTAACTATGGCATTTGCAATTCCTTTCTTAGAATCTTTATCCCTTATCACTCCTTTTATGCCTCTGTGCACCTAGAAGAAGCAGATCAGGTCATTTCACGAGAATGGTGAGGACAGGGTTGCCAGAATGCAACAGTGGTTTCCACTTAAAAACCTTCCCAGAATTCTAAAATGCATGAAAATTCGGACATAACAAAACAGATTGTACAGATTTAGCATTTCAAAAAATAATACACCAGTTTAACAAATTATTATCTAACATTTACAGATCAGGACAACAAAAGACAAATTCTAGATAAGAAAAGACGATCAGTTAAACGTTTAATGTACCTGCTCCATGTAAAGCAAAAGAGACTCCTTGTTATTCTCCCATTCAGCAGGAAGCTCACTAGCATGAGGGAATTTATCACACGACAACTCTACTGTCACCTCGAAACAGTTCGTGTGTAGGTAACTGAAGTCATTCATACCTACAAACGAAAAGTGAACTGTCAAATGTCAGTGAACTGCACATTTTAACAACAAAACTGGAGTAAGGTCTTTATTACATGATCAGCAATGTCATTAAACCATTCAGATTCAGCTCTAGAATAAAGTACCGTATTTTCCGCACTATAAGGTGCACCTAAAAGCCTTAATATTTTCTCAAAAATTGGCCGTGCGCCTATAATCTGGTGCGCCTTATGTGTGCACTCTAAAATCTATAAAAATGTTGTTGTGCGACTTGTTGTGTGACTGTCGGACCATTTTTCGCTGACACAGGGACGCAATACTACACTACATAAGCTGGAAATGATAAACCAATCAGAGAACATTACATAATACACACGGTACGTACGTTTACCTTCTATATTCCTCCGGTAGGTAAACTACCGGTATGCTGCAAAACAACATTTGTTTGTCTAAGGACCCCCGAAAATGGCACCAGTGAAGAGACATGCTTACGAGGCACAATTCAAACGACAGGCTATCAGTTACGCTGTTGTAAATAGGAATAGAGCAGCTGTGAAAGAATTCAACATCAATGAATCTGTGGTTCGGAAGTGGAGGAAGCAAGAAAATGGACTACACCAAGTTAAGAAGACCAAATGGAGTCTGTGGGAGAAGATTGATTAAAAAATAATGTGAGTGTTGTTAAAATAGTAGAATAAAGTTCAACTAAACTCACTGTTTTGCTTCCGCTACCTTTTTACTACACGTTACCTTTTTTTGTAGACCGTACGCTTTAGCATGCGCCTTATAATACGGTGCAGAAATAATAAGTACAGAAATAGATCCCATAATTGAGACTGCGCCTTATAATCCGGTGCGCCTTATAGTGCGGAAAATACGGTATGTAAAAAATGGCAGTTTAGCCTTTACTTACTTCCTGGTACAGTGTGCCAATCAGCTCCGTTAATGATGTTGTTGTGCTGCTGAAAGTCCTCATAGTGACAGACCCTGCGGTCAGGGTTTGCCATGACAAGATTGGTGGAAGCATAGACGGCTGCCAACCAGCGAAAGAAGTCGTTATCTGCAGTAGGTGTGTCCTGACGAGGAATCCAGTCTCTAGTGCAGTCAAATGGGTAAGTGACCACCAGCTCTCCTCCATGAAGGTTGGCACTCAGGACAAAAGGAATGTCCTGCATCCAGCTTATTAATGCTCTAGTCTCTGGGGCAACCTTATAGACAGAACCATGAAAAGAAAGTCAAAAATGAATCATCCAATACATGCTTTTCTTATATTAGTGTTCGTAATTAAATTGTCATATATAATTAAAATGTATTATTTCTTCATAGGTTTTCTTTCTAGTGATACAAAAATATTAAAGATAAGTTTGATCAAAGTAATTGTTACTGTAAGTTAAGAACTGTGAATGAAGAAAAAGTATGGCTTGGTCTTATAACCAGGCCAAACCAATCATTTTAAACAATATTAAAGATGCCTGGGAAACCTCATGTACTAATTAAACTTTTTATAATAACACCTTCAATGAATCTACATACATGTATGTCCCTTGGATGAAGGTACACATTATTAACTGTGGGAGGAATTCCACACGGACATAGGAAGAACATGCAAACTCATTGCACCATGCTCCATGACCTTCTAACTATTCACCAGGTATGGTGGCTTGCTACTTACCATACTGCCCAAATTGTAGTTTGGCTTTCATGATTTCACAGTGAACTACAATTACAGATAATTCAACATTATCCAGTGATTATGGGAGTGTGTGAGAATTATATTTGTATGCAGTAAATATTTGAGTTGATATGAGCAGCCATGAACACAGAAGTGACTTTGATATGGGTAAAAACTTCATGACCAGACAATTGTGTCTGAAATTGCAAGGTGTATTTATAGGCGGCCTTCCTAATTATCACATGACATTTGAGAAAGTCACAAAACTCCAATTCTCCAACTCTTGATGTCAGAAAAAATGACGAGCAGAAATTTTAATTTGTATGTTTTACCCTGTGAACTGCTAGCATAGGTTGTGCTTTTCTCCACAGACGTACAATGTTAGTCATTTACCAAGGGAGCATGTCTGATTTTATTTGTAAGCAGTTTTTTGTGGAATAAAGGACTCACGCCAATCCCAGATCAAGTCACTTGCGGTTTTAGTCCACAATCAACTTAATAACACTTTTTGAACAATACAGTTATTATTTTTTATTTATATTGTAGCATCTGTGGGGAAAGTTTTACTTTTTATTAGGAAAAACCTATTGTGGGAAAACAAGGTCAGGGAAAGTGGCCAGATCTGATACACAGAAGATCCTCCCACATACAGAACAAGTAAAAATGGCACCAGGCCACAACACACTTAACATGAATATTTACTATACAAATTCTATACATCTCCAACATCCACTGTGCTGTATTACATTGAACACAACCATTCCACTCTAATGCTCACAAAATCAAACCTAAATCCCATTTTTATCCTAATTACTGTTTTGGTCTTATCCACACTGCATCATGAAAAACACTTATATCATGTCACATATTATTAGTTCACTATAGTTTTATAGTTCACTGTCACTATGAACAACACTGCCAAAGCAAAATATACCATGGAAAACATTTATTTATATGATTAAACTTTAAGAAAGCACTTTTCATATGTTTGTCCTTCTGAGAGGCCCTAGCACAGGGAGATTCAGCTCAGGAAGTGCTCACATTCTTTTAAGATCTGCATGACCCCAGATATCTACCCCAGTTTGTGGTGAGTATGCTTGCATCTGTTCAAGTGTTCACTCGGCTCAATAACTGAAATGACTGAATGTAATGGTTTTTAATGATATTTCTTTCTTATTTTATTTTTATTCGATAATACACAACCATCTCTAATCCGTTTGCCCGAAAAGCAGATTTGAGGAAGTGATGGGCGAGCATGTTAGACCACTTTAGAACTCAGTGCCCTGTATTTCTGTACTAAGATTTGTATTAAAAGTACCTCTTCTATTTTATCCAGGCCTAGGACTGGCACTACAATGCATCCTAGTGGCTAGGGTGGCACCCAGACGGCCGACAACAACGATATCTGAACTGAGGAGTTTAGACTATCGACGCTGGTGTAGTGGAAAATCCCCCTGCTCCAGCTGGATTAGTAATCAAAAGTTCACTGGCTAAAGCCCCATCACTGACAGGTTGACACTTTTGCCACTAAAGAATGAAAATGTAAACGTGAACTGCTAAATACAATTTATTTTGCAGTGTGGGTGGCAAAGTTCAAACGACAACCTATGTGCACATAATGACACACATGCTTAACTCTTCACTGACAGTGAAGGGAGGCGAGGTAGTCACCCACATGAAACTATATGGTGCTTCCACACCTAACTATGAGTAATCAGAAACCAGAAACCAAGCATGTGTTTAACAACGTTTTCATCAATTTAGTACCTTATCTGGTCAGACACCCAGAATGTCATTATTCTAGTAACTGTTATATAAAGCAGGCATATGTCATACATACTGTTGCTTCTGTAGTGGTGTAGTACTCTGGCATGGGGATGTAATGATTGTTGACTTTCTTCTTGTCAGTTGCCACCTCCTGAGCATCCCACATCATGTTATTGAGATCAGGAAAGTTATGGTTCATGTCAATGCCCTCATAGCTGTAGCGCCCCAATGCCCAGCCAGAAAGCTCTGAACCCTGGAACACACACATGTTTTTTAAAGGTTTATTTCAAACCATTCAAACATTACATTCTGTTCATATTGAAAAATAAACAAAACAACCAATTCATTCACACTTTACCTTTTGGTATGCTGCCTCATATCCGTCAGGGTTGATGGAAGGCAAAAGATGTATTCGCGTCTCTTTCACAAGTCGAATTATTCGTTGATTTCCACGCTTGTACTCTTGACAGATGTATTGCATAAGGTTCAACACTAATTCACGACCCAAAGCCTCATTGCCATGCATTCCAGCAACGTACCGAAATTCAGGTTCTCCTGCACATAATAAACACCAGTAGAGCAATGGATAGAAAGCATTCTTGACTTGAACCTAATTAATGAACCTAGAATCTATTTCTGCTCTGATTAATAGTAACATTTCATCCTGTTTTAGGCTCTAAGTTGACATGTGAAGGTTTACTTTGGCAGCAGAAATAATAAAAAACTGATAATGACAAATATTATTATGTCTTGATATCTGCTTGCTGTAAGAACATCAGTTGTAATGTGAGTCAGTATCCTCTTTGAGGGACTAGGCCTCTGCTACATAAACACCATTAGCTTGGCACTAAAATGTGTGGTCTGTTGTAAGTGGTTGTTTTTAAAGCAGAGCTTCAGTGCAACGTGGCACAGCTATACTTCACTACAACTTCACTTACTGAAATTGAAAACACATTTAAATATGTAATTATCACTTTTACAAACTGGATAATTGCATGTCTTTTTTATTTACTTCAAAGAGCAATGTCAGAACAAAACCAAATCAGCAACTCTCAGCATCACTTTCTTACCTAATTCATGTTTTCCTGGGTTATCTGAAATCTCCAGAACATAGAGTTTAAGACCCATGTAGCTTCTCCCAATAGTGTAGATCCGTGTTATATCAGGACACTCATCAGTCACTTGCTTCAGTAACTACACACAGAACCACAGATCATTCATGAGTAATATTTTCAAGACAGACAGTAGCAGAGCAGTAAAAAGCATTGGTTTCATGTATTGGATTTTTATTCATTTTCACAATTATTTAGTAAAGACTTTGAAGCAGAGCGTATCTGTCATCCATATCACATTGTATTATGGTTAGCACACACACGTACTGAAGATTTATTGCTATTATAATGTATACCAGCCAGGCATAACATTACTACCACTAATAGTTAAAGTGAATAGCACTGATTTTATCCTCATCATAGCACGTTGATGAGTGAAGTACAGTGTAATAGACAGCAAGTTAACTTTTTTTCCTCAGAGCTCACGAGTTACAACAAAAATAGACAGTGTAAGAATTTTAGTGAGTAGACAACTGGGTCAGAGCATCTCCCAAACTGAAGCTCTTGTGGGGTCTGCAGTGGTCATTATCTATCAAAAGTGACCAAGGCTCACTTATGCACATGGAAAACAAAGGCCAATAGATGAGCTATTGTAGCTCATGTTGAAATTAAAGCTGGTTTTGACAGAAATGTGTCAGAATACACAGTGCATCACAGTTGTGGCATATGGAGCAGCCAAAGGGGGGACCAACACAATATTAGGAAGGTGGTCATGATGTTACATCTGATGTTTGTATGTTATTTGTGCATTGTATTGACATCAACACCTTGACAAACCTGACAAAAAAGTAAGAACATCTGGTTTAAAAGCTTAAACCAAACCAACTAGCTGCATTTTTTGTTCATAAAAGGGCAAGTGTGAAATACTTTTTATATCTGTTCACAATGGAAAGGACTACCTATAAGTAGAAATCAACTACAAAAATGCCCCACAATTCATTTGTAATAAATTAATGTAGTACATTTTTTATTAATGACTTAATAAAAATGACATTTGTACTTCTGTAAGCTCAAGAAAATATCCCTCTTACCTTTCTCATCTCAGCATAATTATGATGTCTGAAATCTAACTTGTCTGTAGAACCCCTCTCTGGCTCCCATGGATACAGGTGATGAGGATCTGTGTGCAGACATAGACAAACATACTAGGTGCCATAATATATGCATATTTTAAAATAATATTGAATTATTATAGTTTTATTGGCATAAAATGAAACCTGGCATGGAGCAGCCCAGAATTTCAGCTCTTAGACAGATGGTGCCATTTGGGAACCAGCTCTGTGGGTTAATACGAATGTACTGGGCTATTGTGGGCTCGGGGAACAAAGCCAGCACAGGCGTCTCCAGATCCAAATTTCCTGCAAACACCTATACAAACACAAACACACTTTATAACTTTACAAGTAACTCTGTTGTTTACAGAGAGGGCATGTTCAGCTAGTATAGAATGTAGGATATGCTATAGTGAGGGATGCAATGGGAGGTTGATATAAGAAAATCCACTGTCAGAAACTCTGTTAAAGGATTTTCATTCATGAAATAATTTATTATGTCTATTTATTGTTCCCAAATAATTTACACGTAATAATGTTTATTTATTATTTTAATTCACACACATAACCTTTAGATTAGTCGTCCCCAACCACCGGGACACGTACCAGTACCGGGGTCATTTATTACTGGGCCGCACATAAAGAATAAATAATTTGAGATCTCTACATTCTAAAACATTGTTTCTGATCACCACTGAGTGGAATCAGCCTCTCGTTGCATTGAAAAGCCTTAAAGCTTGTCATGTCTGAGTTTGTTATTCTATTTAAATTATTCCCTCCACTGCTGGTCTGTGAAATTATCTCTTATATGAAACTGGTCTGAGGTACCAAAAAGGTTGGGGACCACAGCTTTAGATCATTCACATGCTAAAAATGATGAGCACACATATTTCCCCCAGAAGACACCTCAAAGACCAAATGCAGGATATGGTTTTCCAGGCCAAAGTTTGTAAAACGAGTACATGACACCCACACCACATGTACTAACTGCTATGTATGTATTATCATCTTCATTAATACAATTAAAACCAATGAGTAACATGCCACCAAGTACTGAACTCACCGCTTCTTGTGATCCATTCATACAGGGTTTCCAAGTCATGGAGTCATTACTGAACTGCACTTTGTACTTAGTGACCCAGTGCAGGCTGCACACATATAAACACAAAGCATCTAAATGTAAAACTGTGCCAAGGAATTACCAAAAAATGCTGTGTTTAAATGTAAACTTAATTTAAGCTGACCTCCATATGGAATTTCTTCCTTGTAGAATAACCCCTGTAAACATTGTCATTCTGAGAGAATCCAGCTGTAACCATTGCTCCTTATCCTCTGTTTCAGCACACCATGCACCATCATATTCATCTCCATCCTCCAGACCAGACTACACACATATGAACACAAATAAAAAGCCATATTACAGTAATACACACACACCAAAATACTATAAGTATAAGTATTATTTCTGTTGTTAGCAAAGGAATGAAACGTTAGAAATTAATAAATATTATTTATATTTACATGCTTGAGTTGAACCTTTCATGCAGGTTTATGACTGCTTATGTTTGTGTCTGCAATGTTCAGAAACATGTACATTTGTAAACAAAACCAAAAAAAGCATGCAGAGCAAAATATAATCTTTAAAAAAAGATGATTAAGAGGTAATGTAAGATTGCAACAGTGGTCCAGTCTAGTCAAAAGTAACTGGTTAATCAAACCATTGGGTAGGATGTGGCCTGTACCCTGCTGATCTGCAACAACTGGCGGAATCTGCACAAAACAGTACAATCTGGCCACCCGAGCTTCACCTCTGAGCCATACCTGCAGACAGGAGCTTCACAGCGCCCCCTTCCTCTTCTTACCACCTTCTCATGTAGAATTGTGACCAGTTAAGGTATTACAGTTATAAGCTGTTCAACACCCTTGCAACAAATTTTCATCTTGTAACAAAAGTAGACCTCACTTTTATCTAGCAAGACTACAACTTATTTATATTTTAAATCCTAGTACAGAAGAAGTCTTTTTGACAGTGGATTGAACCTAGATTTAATCAATCTGATGTGTTGGGACAGCCATAAGGACTCAAAAAAGACTGTTTTAGTCTATGGCAGAAATAAATACTGGACAGATCTGTAAGTAATTATCCTATGAAGGGACATTGGATTTGGAAAATGTGGTTGGCCCAAATACCTCTGTCATTGTATTCTTTTCCTGTATCTTCTTGGAAAGGAGATAATACTCCAGAATGAAAAATCAGGAAAGAAAACTAAAGAAAAGAAATAAGCACCAGTCATCTTGTTAATGTCGTTAATACCAACTACCTATTAATCCATAAAACTCTGCTCTACTTTTTCATTCTATTTTGGTTCAACTGGCAGACTGGATGTTTTATTAAAATGAATTATTTGGAAATCAAGCACACAAGGAGCCCTCTTTTCTTTTACAGATTCTCAATTAGTAGTAATGACTTAAAATTAAATAAAATAAAAATATTGGCATTCCTTTTTTGTCCCAAGTCTTAAATGTAATGCTGGTTACAGTCCTATATAAACATTGCAAGCTATGCCTGTCAGATTCAAGATGTCCCTGGCATTTTAAACTTCTTGAAATCAAAATGTTAATTCCATCTTCTATCCCTTCCCTGCACATCAGGTTCTTTGTAACCCTGACTTTGCTTTTCAGTTTCACAATCACAGTTATTTATGGTGCACACATTTCACAAGTTGTTTTTGTGGATAAGGAAGATCTGGGGGGGGGGGCGTAAGTCTGAACAATCTGATTTCAAATGTATTGATCTCTTTAACAAACACACAAACATTCAACTTTCGGCATAGCCATCAAACTATGAAAACCACACACATAGAATAAGGGCTGACCTGAATGTTAAGGCGTCCACGGTGGGGGCCTAATCCACTGCTCAGAGATGTAGAAGCATGTAGCTGGTAATCAGATACCTTTAGAGACTCCAGACCTAGTGGTGGACAGTCTGGAGGGGGAGTCGTGAGAGAAAAAACAGACATATATTGAGAAATATGAGAGTATGAGTAAGAGGATGGACCCTGAAGACATTTAATAATCAAATAAAAACAACATAAATTACTTATTTAAAAAACAGACTGCTTATAAATTATTATTCACATTAAAACTTTTTTTTTTTGAACAGATTTATTTGCTTAGTATGCAAAAATGATCAATTTCCTCTTGGACCAATATAAAACACAACCAAACAAAAAGAACAGGCCGTTATAACAACTCGTACTGAGACTTTTGCAGTGCTTGCAAATTATTGGGATCATTGATATTGGTAGGAAAGCTTCCTCTGTTTCCCAAAAACCTGTTGATTTTTTTGCTCAATGTCTTGAAACTAAATAGCTTGACTAATGTGATACATATCTATAAAATCTCTACTCACATTGTATACTTCATTAAACTTGATTGTTGTATAGTGTTGTTTATTAAGATTCTGTACTGGCAAATGTGTGCACAAAGAAATACAAATACACTATAGCATGACACACTGGATCAATCATGAAAAAAACCTTATATACAAAGTTTAACATGGATTTGAACATGCTAATTGAAAAGGTTTTAAATCAGCTGTATTTGTATAGTGCATTCAAAAGGCCAATTAAAAAAAATCAAGAAGGCAGGACTATACTTGGTGGTAAAGTTGGCTTATTGAGCCAATATTTTAAAATTCATAGAACAGCTTATCTTTGCACAACATAAGTCACTGCAGTCTTCTTAATTAAGCAGCACTGTTCAGTATTTTAATACAGATCCTTTGTTGTTAATTGTACTGTACTGGCATTTAAATTGAAATTTCAGTTTCTGCCAATAAAGAATTTGATATGACTTCATAACTAATAACGTAATATTAAGTGGGGACTTTTTAAGGAGAAATGTGAAAAATGAATGCAGCACGTTCAGGAAAATATTTGGCCCTTAATGTTGAAAAAAATGTAAAAACTTGGCAATTTTAAACACATGTTTTAAGTTGTAAACATGTTAAAAGCTGCACAATCAGTGGTTTGGTACCAGCATTGAAGGAGCTTGTAGCCTAAACAAATTAAGCTTCTCACAGAAGACATTTTTCAAAGTATGTTGAGCATCCAGACACTGATGAACCACATTAAATTAAGCATGGTTCTATCCACATTCTTCAGTTTAAAAGAGTTTAAGTCTACACATGGTCTAACCCTGTCACATCAGGGATTTAATAGAAATTCATAAAACAATACACAACTTTTTTCTTCACATAATGGTCTAACCCTGTTTCCTCCCGTACACTTAGAACCCACAGTCTGATCTTTATCTTTATACTCGCCGGGTGTTGTAGTGTGTCCTGTATCATTAGTTTCTCTCTGCACATCAGTCACGTTGCGCTTAGTTTCATTTAATGCGGGTTTCTCCGTGCGCTCCGGATCCGCCACATCTTCAGTCGCGTTGCCAGAAAATGGAACAAATGAAATAGAATTGTTTAATACAGCGTTGGTCAGATTACTTTCTATTGTGCCGTTTTCATAGGAGGTGGCAGGATGTAATAAATACTCCAGCATTAGCAGCAACAGGACCGGCAGATGAACGCTCACGGTCCCAAACGTTCTCATTCTGCTTAGACTTCTAACGTTCTGGCAGCAACAGAAACTAAAGAACCAGGAGACCCCAGACCAAGCATAGCACAGCCCTGAAATACAATCCAGCGGTTACCGTAATGCTTAGTGTAGCTAAATGATTGATGGCCAAAACAATTACATGTTGCTTATTCAGAGTTAGTAGTATAGACGATGGTATGGACCACAAAAATATACCCTGCTTTAATCTCTAGTATCTGTGGTGTGAATATAATTCAGTTTAAGTTATTTTGCCTTCTCTGTATTTAAGGTAAACCAGATAATCTGTCATGTTTACAGGTTTCACGCATTTAATGATATTCATATTAGCTAGAATTTATCGTTACAAAATACTTGCACACGTGAATTTTTGATCTGCATACACGTTTGGAACTATTTAAAAGCATTAATAATGTTGTTAATATTTAAAACTGTTAAAACAGCAATTGTTACATGCCCTATAAAATGGGTGCTGGGTAAGGTCAAGTTGGCACACATTTTGTTTGATTTGGCTTTGCCATCTTCAGAACCATTTTGTGTTGCATAGTCTTCAATTTACAGGGTCAGTTGGTCTCATTAGGAGGGTTGGAGGAGCAGGGTCAGGAGGTACCATTTATTTTGTGACAGGAAAGTGGTGGGCCACTTTTGTTTTGGCTCAGTGCTATAGCACTCCCAGTAATAATTAGCTGGAGGCTAATGCTAATGTTTAGCTCTGTCATCACCCTGGCAGCAACAACTTTAATCAAGCATTTGCGATAATGGTCAATGAGTTTTTCACATCTCTATGGAGGAATTCTTGCTCACTCGTCATTACAGAATTGTTTTAATTCAGCCACAGTGCAGGGTTTTCATGCATGAACGGCCTGTTTAAGGTCCTGCCACAGCATAACAATCAGATTTGGGTCCAGACTTGGACTAGGCCACTCCAAAACCTTCTGAGGTTGACTTGCTGGTGTGCTTTGGTTCATTGTCTTGTTGCAGAGCTTAAGGTCATGAACTGATGGCTGGACATTCTCCCTCGGGATTTTTTGGTAGAAATTCATGTTTCCATTAATTACAACAAGCCCCAGACACACACACTACCACCGCCATGTTTTCCTGTCAGTATGATGTTCTTTTTCTGAAATGCTTAGTTTTATGGCATTTACATTTTC
>JAYDZG010000039.1:20868501-20889896 GCA_034509265.1 Microcambeva bendego
TGTGTGTGTGTGTGTGTGTGTGTGTGTGTGTGTGAGTGTGAGTGTGTGTGTGTGAGTGTGAGTGTGTGTGTGAGTGTGAGTGTGTGTGTGTGTGTGTGTGTGTGAGTGTGTGTGTGTGTGTGAGTGAGTTACTGTGTGTGTGTTACTGTGTGCCTTATGCCCATTGAAAAGATGAGATTGGCTAGGATCAGCAATTAAGTGTGAGCTGCTTGATTTCAAATCCTCCTTCCTTCCGTCGGTCTGTGAAATTATATATATTTATAAAATAGCACATCAGGATTTGTTTTTATATTGTGTGCATACAACGGCTTAATATGTGTCATAAATTACTTCATTTAAAATTAATATAATAACGATTACGCTTCCTATTTTAAGTTCTTATTAGTGTGTATAGTGTGTATTAGTGTGGATAAATGTGGTTTGACACAAATCTACCAAAAAGCAGCAGAGTGTATTAATGCGTTTTCTAATTGGATGTTCTTGAGAACATTGTCTTATGTTCAAGCAACCCTCACTCAGTCACTTTGCTGTAGACTCCCCATTTAACCTCGCTTTTAAAAATATTCACTCGTATCTCACAAGAACAGGGTTTCTTTTCTTTGAGCTGCTGATATATTTGTTCGTAGTTGACGTTAATGCCATAGAGAACTGGAATTTCTTTTTTTAAATCGTGAACTCTTAAGGTTCTCTCTGCATCACCATAATGTCCTGCTCAATCTCACATGAAGGTACATTTGAAGCACTTTTTTATGATGATGTGGCCAAAGACAGTTTACTTTTACTTCAGGCGAACGTGGAAGAGAAATACATAACTGTTTTATTTGGGAATTTGTGTTTTTAGTTCTAACCTGGCAATAGCCTCCTGTGGCTGAGAGTCCAGGAGAGCATAATTGTTGAGGATGTGCTCTCAGGGTGAAACAGATGGTCTTCGCTTAGTCGAACTGTTCGTTGGGTGTGGACCAGGTGCATTGTCTTAGTTTGGGTTACCTGACGCTGTCCTAAAATATAATTTAAAAGATTTTATTTGGTACAACTAGCTAATGTCAAATGTTATTTTTATAATAAAGTATTTTTATATGAAACCTGTAACATTTATTGCTGATATTTTTATTAGTACAACAAAATAATGGGGGACTTTTTACTGGCATGGTGATGCAGCTGGTAAAGTGCTGTAACATGGATACATGAGGACCTGTTTCCTCCTCTCATCACTGTCTCTTAGATTTGACAGCTGTGTGAATCTCCTCTTCTTCTATTTCCCAGAAACATCTTGAAGCATGATTGGCTATGCTGAGTTGCATTTGGATGTGAGCCAGTACGTAAATTAAAGTGTGTGATGCCCTGTGATGGATTAGTGCCTTGTCCAGTGTGTGTGTGTGTGTGTTTTTTTTTTTTTTTACCCTGCTCCTACGTTTGTCATGGGTGTCATGAGACTAACTGCAAGCCCAAGCAGTTACGACAGCTAAAAATAAGAACAAACACAACTTTTTCCTTCTTTAATGGGTAGAGATTTATTTAATGATAGTATATTCATCCCAAAGAAAGATTTTGACCTATAATCTGTACAATCCAACCGAAAAGCTTTCACTGTGCCATATTTTATTCACTTGTTGACCATTTTCAATTTGCTCCGTTTCTTATGTAATCTTGATTTATAAAATATATTATTTAGAACCGGTCTCCTGACTGATACCATTCAGTAAGAGCATTTAATACTTTGTAAACTCTGATCTTTCACTGTAAGATGCAATTAAATAAATGGATTTATATGGGGTTAATCACCTTGTTGATGGCAGGTACTGATCTTGTTTAAATGTAGTTGGTTGATTCTTACTTATCTTACCTCATTAGTCTTTTTCTCCTCTAAACGATTTGAATTTGTTTTTCGGTTGAATTTCACAGATTAGGTCACATTACAGGGGGGAAATAAATAATAAAAAATCTCAGCCATTTAAATACTGTTCAGCTACTGAACTGACCGAGAACAGACGTAATGTAATTGTGTTACGAGTTGTAATGTTCAATATATTTTTCTAGATTTTATTCTTATTTTGAGCGTATTGCACTGGATATGATTGAATGTACTTCTTTAATATAATTCATTTTTCTTGACATCTAAAGTTTTTAAATGTTTATGGATGGCACAAGCACAAAATGTCACTTTGGTCAAAGGGTGATATGCAAATGTAAATAAAAAATAAATGTATTAATCTGTAAACTCTCTGTGGTTATAATTCTGCACCCAGCATCTTCTAGAATTAAGCACTGGAACATAGTACACAGTTTATTTTATTTCTTTACTGCATGTAATGTGTTCTTTTCACCAGATGGGGGTGCTAATATTGCAGTTATTAAAATCTTACTTCTCATAAGCAACGGTGACTTCAGCGGTTATGGATTTGAATATATTTAAATAAATACGAATATATTAAATAGGTATAACGTATCAAACTCCCTTTTGTATTTACAGTAACAGTGTCTGTTTTTAAAAGCTTTAAGAATTTTTGCATGTTCTCCCGGTGTCTGCATGGGTTTACACCGGGAACTCCGGTGTTCTCCCACAGTCCAAAAACAAGCAGTCAGGTTAACTGTAGACACTGAATTGTAGCATAGATGCTCAACCACTAGGATGCATGACTCATTGCATTGCCGGTCCCAAGCCAGGATAAATAAGGGAGGGTTGTGTCAGGTAAAAACTGCCAACTAAATAGTGCAGATTAGTGATTTTGAAGCATCTGCCTTACTGTTAAAGGTTTTTCACTCACTTTAAACCTTATTAGTGTATTATATAAAGCCTTTTCTGGGTTAAATTAGATAAATGTGTCATTGCTGGTGTCATTGACCTGACCGTGTAAACATTCCCACCATTTTCGACATGATCTGAAATGTCATTAAGAAATACTTTACTATTTCCCAAAGCCAAAAGACTGATAGCAAGTCGTTACCCCTCGTCACTCACTGTTTGAGAGTTGGTGAAAACAAATGAGATTAAAGCACAGGGCAGATAAAGTACGTCAGACCATTCTTCACATCTGAGGGAGGACTGTTAATCTACACTGGCCTGTGATTAAAGCTCTTGTCTGTTCAAGAAAGGTTCTGCTAATTACTTTAATTGCATTACGCCCATCTCTTAGGTTTAATTACATTGTTTTCGTTCTTTTTTACTTGTATTGTGGCCATATGTGTAAAACAAAGTCATTAACTGATCTGCATTAGCTGATTTTCTGGTTAGGGCTGTGGTGGATTTGGAGCCTATTTTGGAGATAATATTTTATTGTTATAATAGTTTATTGTTAAAAGGTGATTTTGCCACAAGGAATGATTTTTTTCAAAATAAGCAATTTTGAAAGACTAATGCCCTGTTTAGGTTCAATTCCCAAAGCAAATAAACAACTTTCATTTTGCTATTGGTTTAAAAAAAAGTGGATAGGGCATAAAGAAAGGAGGAAGTTGTAATAAGGTCATCAGTCTATGCGCTAATAGAGAACTTTCATTTTTTATTTTTGGTTAATCTGGTATAGGTGGTATAGCCTCAGGGCTTTGTGGTTTTAACCAAATGAGAATTCAGTGTTATGTAATGTGGTTTGCATCAGGGTTTGGTAAACAAAATAAATGTACAGCAATGTTAAGCTCAGTTCAGTTCAGTGTCTCCAATCCACCTGGTAGCATGTCTTTGGACTGTGGGAGGAAACCGGAGTACCCAGGTGAAACTCACGCTGACACAGGGAGAACATACAAACGCCACAAAGAAAGGACCCAGATCACCCCACCCGGGGATCGAACCCAGGACTTTCTCGCTGGGAGGTCTGTTTTATCACTGTTCTAGATAGAGACTTTATTGATCCCCAGGGAAATTTTTGAATTGAATTATGTGTTGTTGGTGAGATGGTGAGATTTCCAATCTATTACACACACACACACACACACACACACACACACAAGAGGGTTTGCCTTTAGGCTTATTGATCAATACTGGAGCTTCCTGAGGAAATCCATGCATATGGGAAGAACATGCAAACTTGCACACAGAAAGGACCTGAACTGTTCTAGCTGGGTATTTAATCTAGAACCTTTTTGCTGTGAGGCAAAAGTGCTAAACACAAAGACTCTTAGTCATGCAATAAATCACTGGCACTAAATGATAAATAAATAAGATGCTAATGCCTTTATTCGTAATATTGGCTATACATGTGCAGTACAATTATTAAGCACTTTTTCTGTGTATTCTAGCTTGTTTGGAAATCAGGGTACAACCCTGTAAATAGGGTAAAGGGCCTTGCATGAGGGCCCAACAGTGGCTGCATGGCAGAGTTTGGATTCAACCCATAACATTCTAAATGATAGCTCAAAACTCTACTCACTGTGCTACTACTTTTGAACTGATTGAGCCTTAAGTTTAACAACTGGAGACTTTAGCCATTTAGGATATAAATTTAAATAAATAAGAAATCTGACTAGGCGCCAATCACAAACAATATTAAATACCAGGTAAAACAAACACAGAGGACAATATCCCCTGCTCAAAAATAGACAGAACTGAAATGTGTTGCCTATTAGAAACAAAAAGTTAGGAGCTTGTTTTTCTCTTCTGTGTACTTTGTTGTTACAAAAACCTGTTGATGCAGATATTCTGGGCAATTAAAGTTAGAAATGGCTCCAGGTCTTGGATCTGTTCAGGGCTTTGTTGACTTTCTTATTGTTTTACTTGTGACTCAAATTGGTGTGGTCAACGAATTCTATTTATAAGTGCACCTTCACCAACAGGAGGCCATGGCACAAAACTGCACGACATTATAGAACTGCACCAGTTAGTTTTATTAATGTGTTTCAAATACATGTTTAGCATTTATCAGATGCCAAGGTACCAAGGCAATTTATAACTGAATTATGAATACAATTTGAGCAACAGGCAACTTGGAGGTGGTGAGACTTAAACCTGCCACCCTCTGATTACTTTTCCAGTGCTATACCAAAGTGTATGTTTCCTGTGTGTGTATATTAAGGCCTATCTGGTTATGTAATGTTTTTAGAAAGCCCACTGTTACACACAGTTCCTTTTGTCAGTGTAGTCAATAGGAATCTTGTCGGCTGCTCCTGTTAAGATTGTGGGTGGCGCCCAGGTAGTAGCAAAAAGGAATTTTAAATAGTGAGTTCAGACTCTCTGTGCTGGAGTGCTAGTGTGCGAATCAGTTTGGCCATTACATTAATGTTTATACGATTTTAACTATATAAAAACAAACGACAGTGTATTAATGGTAGCAGAATTCTATTTTCTGCTGTATTGTACTTTTTACATTGGCTAGTTTTAAATCTGTAGTCGGAAGTAATCGAGCACCTGGATTTCTTCAGCGCTCTCGAAGACGGAGGCGGAGTTAGTTAGAGGGCGTGGCTACACTACCTGAACGCTTGACTATGGATGAAACCAAACCGCTCCATACTTCCTACAATAACACCCTACGCTGGGTATAAAATAATGTCCGTGTTACTTTAACTAGCGCATAAGTAATCGAATAAGGAGGCCGTTTGGGACGGAGCAGTTGATCTGAGCGTCTGTAAGTGTATTAAAGATTCATTCGGAACCGCATCGCCGAGTGATCTGCGTGTTAATGTTGGAGCCTGTAGGAGTGTTCATGCTGGCCGGTTCTTCAGCGTTAAACCACAAGGTAAGCGGAATAAGTAGGCTTTTATTTGTTTTTAAAATGACTAGTGTGTTATATTTATCATGCCAGTATGTCCGCTACATATAGTGACCGAAGTCGACTCAACTTTTAAATTGACTGCGTTATAGTCCAACTTACGTACTGATCTTACGAACTGAACTTATTTGTGTTGTTTTGCTTTTAAGACAGGTGTACTTGTTTTAACCATCACACAATAGTAACACTTAGTAAAACTACCTGAGTTAAAATGGAAGTAACGAAGCTTTTAAATCCGCGTGTTGATCAATAAAAGCCCTTTAACCTATAATCCCAGTCTGAGTGTCAATAATTAACCGAGTAAAGACACCCTTTAGCTGACTAATAGCGGAACCGAGTGGCCTTATTTACATTTGTGATTCCCAGTATTGCTGTTCAAACACTAATAAAATTGCAGAGCAAATAACACATTGCAACATGATGGATACCGAAGTCAGTCCACATTGATTGTAGTCGTTCTCTACTTTTGTTATAGTACGGTGTACTTTAGTATACATCCCTGTGCTTCATTTAGTGTTTACGTTCAGTTTTATATTTCTCAAACGATTCTGCATTAAATCTCTTAAAATATAAAATGTGATTCATGCCTGCAGTTAGGTGCAAATGTTTGCATCTTATTAAACCCGCATTAAAAAAAGCCGGAATGTAATTTACAGAACCGACACTTTTGATTCATTCACTGATTCGTCGATTCATTAGTACGAACTGTTTTATTCTAGTCAGAATCACAGTGGGTCCAGCATCTGAACCAAAGGGTGCGACTAGGTAATAAACCCCGGAAAGATTTCCACTCTACAGTTACTTACAGCCATAGGCAATATAGATGAGTCAGGACTCTCTATTACGTGGAGGGAAACTATACCATCAGTCACCAGTACAGACCCTGCCAGAACATGCAAAACCTCTCACAAGTGACTAAGGATCAGGATCTGACTCATGTATCCACCGAGTTTCAAAAGAACTCAGTTTAAAGTTATGCCTGCTCGGTGTTGATATGTACAAAGTACATCAAGGTTGGGAGGGAAATGGATTGTATGGATGGATTCTATCTGGCTGTCCTGATAAATGCCAATAACCAGCAAACTTTTTACCCCAATAACACGGTGCTTACTGTATTGTACTGTAATGCTTGATGGTGGTAGTATTGTGCTCTGGGCTGTTCGATTGATTCATTGCAGAAAGCGGATAAAATAATAAATAAGTAAATGACCAAAAAAACAGACCCGACTGGTGAAATAGCCTTAATGCAGCCCATACATAAATTCTACAAGTCTTTTAAAATGAAACTAAGAGGTAGGCAAACTCTTATCAAAATATATTTTCTACATTAGTGTTTTGATGCTGGAGAGAAGTGAGAAAATTTGACTTCTTATTGAATGCGAAGACCATTATATGATGTTACACAATTCTCATCAGGTCATTGATGAATTGTCCCAGGATAGTGTTTTGGAAAAGAACAGATTCTTTTATCTTGCACCACTAATCAGAAACCTTTCAGGTGATTTGCTGTGACCCTTCTTTATCAGCAAAGACTCAATAACTCAATCAGGCTGCACATTTCAGTAACGCTGTCTCAGCTATATTTTACTCTCGACCCAAATACATTCAGTCATGAAGATTGTTGTGTTGTTTGTTGGATTTATATTCATTCCTTCTGGCATCTGTTCTAAATTTAGTAGATTTTTCGGACATTGTTTGGCTTAAGATATTTATTCTTCCTGCTATACATCATAAATTATGTTCTTTACGTAAGGTCTGAAGACCCGAGAGGATTCTTTCAAATATCTGATGTTTGGAATCATGTACAGTTAGAACAGTCCTAAATTAAATCTGAGACTGGTTGCATGTACCGCTAGATTTGGCGTCTGACCAAATTCAATGTTGCTTATTTGTTTATGTAAGAAGAGTAGACACATTGTTTGCATCAAATCCAAAAAATATAAATCACCAGATGGTAACATACAGCTACTGGTCACGTTACTTGTAAACGTGTTTCACACTCAGCTATGAATACTTCTGTTCTTGTTTTAACTTCTGGTTATAATACTTCTGTTCTTGTTTTAAAGCTGATTTAGATGGCTTTTGTTTTGGATCAATATCTTGTTGTAGAAGTCTTAATAGTTTGAGTTGAAATGAAAAAAAGGAAAGACAAAATGTCTTTATTTTATTATTTCTTTTTAGAAAAAAAGTAGGATTTCGTATTTGTAATGATATTTAACTTAAATGAACAAATAATGCCCTTTTATTTCTGAGGTAGGTCCATACATCATCGATCCAAATAAGATCCTGTGAATCTTATTCTTAATCGTTACTTCCTACTTCCCTTCGACTACCTCTGCTGGCATGTGTTCTGTGGCCATGGATGCCACACGATCACGAAACATAATTTATCCACCATCATGCTGAACAGCCCAGTTGGCAGGGTGTTCCGTTTTCCTTATAAATGTTTTTAAAGTGTTCTGTTTTGTCCACAACACTTGTTACAAAGGCACCTGGTTTGTTTAAACGTGTTCATAGCATGAAATATGCAAGTAGGTCAGTTTGAAATATTAAATCCTATCCCGAAGTTTAGGCTAGAACAACCCTTGTTCTATTGGTCTTCTGTTATCACTTTATACATAATTATGGCCACACATAAGACAAAGCACTATGATATTTGTATACTAGAAACTAAATGACCAAAAGCGTGTGGATTAATTCATTAAACACCTTCAGATCAATTACAATGATGAAATGTGAGCATCACAACATAACATCACCAATCAGTAACATCACCCCACAGTCCCCTCACAGCAAGGAGGTCCTGGGTTTGATCGCCAGGGGTTTGGAGTTTGTATGTTCCTGTTACCTGAAGTTCACTACCCTTATATTCCAGATGTTTCCTGTAACTCCACTTGAAAAGCTTGTAACGATCAGACATACTTTCTTTAAGAATCTAGCTATCATATATCAAATGAATGTTTTAATTACACTTCAAATACAGTTTGGCAAAAGATCCCTAGACGAAATTAAAAAATAACACGTAGGCTTTAGAAAGGAAATGTGTTAAGTTTGTGTTAAATAAAGCACTTAATAGAAGATACTTAACACCTGTTGTTGCCGTATGGGCTGTGTTCATTTAGCTTTAGTAGCTGCCGCTTCCCTGGAACACTGTGTACAAGGCCAGAAAACACCCTAGATAGGGGTCAGACCATCACAGTATGTCATCCACTTACCCACTCACATTTAAAATTATTCTAGAGCAGACAACCTTCATATTTTTTGTTTTTTTTACTAGTTCGCATTTGGTTTCTCTGTTTTTTTTTTTATATTCCCAGAATGCATAATGCAATGTTGAAACCAAAGTGAAATATGGCCTATTAAATTCCAAAAAGGACAAAACGAGGCTTTGAGTATCTAATACTAGTTTATAAAGGTCATTTTGGAAATGGTCTTTAAGGCCATTGAATATTTAGTTTAAGAAAGGAACATAGTATTACCGCCATTAAATTAAAAAGAACAAATAAAGTACAGTAGTTGTATTTAATGCTAACAAAAGCTCTATAGACAGAAATAGAAGAGCAGCATTCATTCATTTTGCCAAGAAGTGACTTCTATGTACACATTAATTCCATTTACGGCTCATCCGGCTCACATTTCGGGCTTACATTGGAACGTACAAGACATCCCAGTTCCCTGAATCAATAAATAATGGTTCTAATTTGTTTGTTAGGTGAAATAAAGCTTCATTTTTATTTAAGCGTTCATAAATACAAGATAAGATTATATGGAATACATTGAACTTTTATTAGAACTAACTGCTCACTGACTAACGCTTTTGTCTGTCAGTAACGATGCACAATTTAATGTGTCTAATCTACTCTTGTTTGCCATTTTTATCAGGATGATGCAAATTGAAGTATTGATGATTCATGCAGGCCTAACCAGCTTTGCTGACATTTGACGATGGTGGTTTTTGAGGCCTTTTTTGGTGACGAATTCACTTTGAATAGATATAATCACATACTCCTTCATTAAAAGGTGGGAAATGCTATAAAGACCGAGAGCTTTGTGATCATGCCCGGACTAGTGACTGGAGTACATTCTGAAGTCACATGAGACACTGTGTTCCCTCTAGCAGCGAGCTGAAATGTTAAAAGGTGTCGCGTCTATTCTCTTCAGCTCTACTGTGTGGCTTGTACAGGGAAAGTTTTGTAGAGCTCTTATCTCACCTGAATCCATTCAGCAGTCAGATCAGCTTTCCAATCAGGAAAGTTGAGGCAGCTGGCCAGAAGAGGTTTTTTGATAGTCACGAGATGAATGAAGGTGTGGGTAAATGTCTTCGAGTAGAAATGCAAAAGGACCCCACAACGAAAGTAATTTAATACAGGAGAATAAAAAGGATCCAGAATAGTTATCCCAGTGCAATTACATTTATTAATAATACATTTCCCATTATCTACAATTGCAAGCTGACTTGCTTCTAAAAGTTCATTTATTTATTCAGTGGTTTACAATCGAATGCCTTAATTTCATTATACTTTGCAGCTACATACATTTGCAGCACCCCTAGAGCAGACAGGGTTAAGGGCCTTGCTCAAGGGCCCAACAGTGACTGCATAGCAGAGCTGAGATTCGAACTCTCAACCTTTCAGTCGATTGTCCAAATGTCTACCCACTACACAACTGTTCCTAAATTATTTAATTAAATCAGCCTTTGTTGTGTCTGTTTGAGGACATACCTGTACTGAATCCCCATGATTTTTTTTTTTAGTTTCTACTAGCCCAACCAAAGCGTTCAAGCAGTTATGATAAGTTGCTAAGCAAACATCTCTGCCAAGCAGTGGTAAAATGTTAGCAATATTAGGGAATGCTGACTTTGCTGGTGTTGTTAGCAGTAGTTTAGCCATGTATCTAGCCTCTCTGCCACTGAATATTTACCTGTGGATGGCATAAGCTCTATATGAGTGAGTGATGGACTGTTGACCTTTTTTAAACAAACATACGCAATGTGACTGACAACTTTAAACACAACTGGGGGATCTTATGCTTGGCTTTAGACTTTGTTTAAGCCTACCTTTTTATTAAGTCCATAGTGAAACCTGAATGTTTAATAATTCATTACACGAAACATGAACCCTGGTAGAACAGAAATGAAGAAACTTTAGATCAGATTTTCCAGATTGTGATCTTTGCGAGGAGTCGTAATGGATATGAGAACTGGTAAATAAAGAAAATCTATGTTGGTGCCTTTTAAACTTTATTTCTGGTGAATACTTTAAAAGTGTCTTGGATGGGGCAGAAAACAATGGAAAAAATCTTGCACCATTTTGATAAGAACTAATTCATTGAAAAAGATTATTAGGCTTGTAAAGGTTGTAGGTAAACGAGGAGGATTTCCCATAACAAGATAAATAGGTACAATTACACCAACATTAGGAAGCTTGAAGACCCAACCAGATGTCAGGATGTTTTGAGGAAACACTATCCATGTGGTTGCCAGGAGGTGAAATTAACCTGACGGCACATAATGATAAAATACATGCATTTTATTGATGCCTCAGCTTCAGGGTCATTGAGTCTGGCCTCCAGGTATGTATTTGTGGACTTCTTTAGTGTGTTCATTTAGAAACACATTTTCCACCCCGCAAAAATCTAAAGTAGTTTCTGTGAGTGAGTCCAGCAAGGACATCAGAGTTTATTCTCCCCACGTGTCATTTTTAAATGAATGCTGGAAAGAATGAAACTCTAATCAGTTTAAAATATGACATCTTGAAGATAAATGCTGGTATGTAATATTATGCTAGTGTTTTGAAGAATCTTGGATTTTACTCATTTTAGGAATGAGTGACGGTCGTCCTGAGCTCTTTCAGCACATGAAAGGTCTATTAGATGTTTGAGAGGTCCAGTAAAAGTGCTTTGGTCTTTGTTCTGGGTCACTCAGCCTGCATATTCAACTGCAGGAGCAATAGTATTTCAGTAGGTCTTGGTTTCTTGAAATTAAAAAAAGCTCTGCAGTTTTTAAATGTACTGTAATAATTATTGATGTGATAAAATGTTAACATCCATAGGTTGTCATGCTCATTTAGAATCAATGTTTTTGTTCTTTGTGTTCTCGTCAATATGGCCAATTTGGATTAATAGAATTAAAATATTAACAGCTAACTTTTGGAAGATTTAGGGTTTTGCCAAGTGTCAGACCACAGCGGTCCTGGAAGTGCTCATATATATATATTGCCCAAATGATCAAATATGTGCAGCTTGGAAAAACTTACATTAAATTAATTTTACTTCCTTTTTTTCATTCAAGGCATCTATGTTTAGGGTGTTGCTCAAAGGCCCAACAGCAGCACCCTGGTCATGGTGGGACTTATATTAGCAATTTTCTAATTACTAGACCAGCATCTTAACCAGTTTCGATTATGTAATGGTCCATCCTAGATGCCTGCTCGCCCAGAGGAGCATCAGATGACATTGCTTTTTTCACACCGTATAGTTTAAAGAGGTGTTTGTGTATTTGACTCTGTATGGTAAACACATTATTGTGCTCAATCAGAATCCGAATCGGCTTTATTCGCCAAATATGTTTTCTCTCTCTACAATACAGAATACAAACAGACACTGTTTTACTTAAAGGTTTGCAAAAGTAATCACTAGGCTACAACTGCCGACTTGAATACTAGATGTATGTTAATAATAATCAAAATAACCAGGATGCCGCTAACCACAGTATGGTCTTAGCAAAAGGCCTGGATATTTTTGACTTGTAATTAAATTAAAAAAAACTCCCAAACCTGTTTTCACTTAAGTTTGGGTAATTATGTGTGATTAATGGGTGAAAGTATTAACTGAGTGCAGAAAAGCGGTCTGCAATCCACTGTAGGTCCATTCTAAAAGCTAAATTTAGAGATCTGGAAATAAGCTGGCACAAAACACAATGTGTTTGTAATTAAATTAGTTTGTTTGTGTGTGTGTGCTAAAAGGATGAAGCGCCGGTGTTTACACTTGGTGTTTTTTCTGGTAATGGAATGAAATAAAATTGTACTTAAGATTGAAATTCTTTGCTCTTGCTGCATCCGGTTGTACTCGGGCAGCAGCTTAGTGTTTATCGACTGGTTATGCTGCACCTGTGTGCCAGTCTCACAAGCAGCTGTGACATCGTAACAGTAGTCACGGAGACGGCACTGCAGCTGGAAGCGATGCTGAGCCAACCTAACCCAGCAACGCTGTAAACAGCTGATTCGTGTGGTGTGTATGAGCGATACAGGTGTTTGGATTCTTTTTGGTACTTTTATTCTAAAACCAATCTAGTGCTCTTGTATACTGTATAGGTCTGTTTAATGGGAAGATGGAGAGATCCATGTTTATCTTAGAGAGAGTGTGAATCTTCTGCAGTGTTTACTGAAGGGAAGGACGGTGTGTGTCAGAATCGAAGACACTGACGGTCCCTGTTCTTGTTTGCAGAGGCGTCGGGAGCAGAATGGGCCTCCAGAAAGACTGCTTTAACCATAAAAGGCAAAATTCTGCAGCTTTTAACCCCGAACGTTAATGACTATTTTAACAATATGAACCCAATTCCACTCTGACTCTTGATAATCAGCCAGTACTGATAGTAATATGAAACTTCCATCCTCACTGTAACCAAGCATGTTTTCTCTGTTGGTCATTCCAAACATAAATCAAAGCTTTTTTTAAAGAAGTTTTTGGTAATTATCAGTGATCAGCCAACATTACACACGATGTTCAACAAATGTGATCAGACATGGTATGATTAGATAACACCACTTATTGGTGATGATAAATTAAAGAGTAGACCAGAACTCAACAAGAAATCACCATTTAATCCAATCTTTTCCCCCACAGAGTCGGAACCAAATTTTGTTTTGAGCGGAATATCCTGCTGTGTTATCTGAGTGCCCCTTTTTATTTCTTTTTTAAGTCACTTCATGCTAAGAGGATTTTTTTTCTTATGAAAATTGCACTTTTTGCAAATATCCAGTAGTAATAGTGAACCTGAAGACTTCCCATATTCCCCTTTACTCACAGCTTCTATTCTAAGATATACACACAAGCATAGCAACTTTAAATGTGGTTTTCTTTTTTAAGTCAGACATTAATATGTGAAGGATTTGTCAATTAGTTCCAGTATTACTTGTTAATATTTGTCTGAACACACTGGGATGTATTACCATTAAATCCTGTCATTAGTGTCATTATAAAATGCAGAAAGAGATGAAATAAAGACTGTTAACCATCTCCTCATGAACATTTCATGAACTTGTAAATATTTTCATGTCTGATTCCCAGTTCTAAAGTCCACATACTTGTGTGACAATTCTCACTGTAAATCTTAACCACATTCCTTCACGTTTTCTTTGTCTGCTTCAGATCACGCAAATCTTGATTCAGCTACTGTAGTAATATTTTTCCCCACTGCAAAGTGTTCTCCAGTCACCACTGCAGCATCAGCATCTGTTTTTTTAGTGTGTGTGTGTCACTGTGCTCACCGTTTGCCCTGTTTTCATGTTTGTGTTTCAGATAAGACATCTGGTACGATGATAAGGTAGCTGTCGAGACCTCATAGGAGAAACACAACCCAGAAGACAGGAAGATCAAGGAAGGAGTACGTGCACCTGTGAAAGGGTTTTGTTGTTGTGTGAAGGGGGAAGGAGAAGGGGGGGTCGAGGCACTCTCCCCTTCTGGACTAACCGTTATAAGACTGATGATGAGTAGGGATATGGCATGGCTGTCCTGTCTTCAGCTGCTGTGTGGTATTTCCACATTGTTAGCTTACCCATTCACACCCCCTCTGGAGCTGGAGCTGACTCCCAGGACGACAGTCCTCTTCAAAGGTATGTAAAACTTCACCTTATTGCTCATATTACCACATGAGATTTCACCCACAGGAGATGCTGCTGTTACAGAGCATCCAGGTCGAGCAACTGGATTTTTCAACCAGTGGTTCAAAACTTTGCATTCCCTAGGCTCTAAGATGCACAAATCAGTACATTTTAGTGTTGGTCTCAAACCCAGATAAATAGGGAGGGTTGTGTCAGGAAAGACATCCTTCATAAAAAAGGGAATTTTGCAATTGCATATAAATGTAGAGAAAGTGTAAAATTTAACTGGAAATGATGGTGATAATCTGGTAAAAAAAAAGTGCTAAGTGGGTCATGGGTTTGATCCCCTTGTGGGGAGGTTCGGGTTCTTTTTTTTCTTTGTTTATTCGGGCTTGGGATGGGCACTACAATGCATCCTAGTGGCTAGGTACCTAAAGGACTATTCAGGGTGTTTAATGAACCTGGCTGCATGTTTTTGAACTGTGAGAAGTAAAAGAAGCTCTCTGTGCACACATGGTGAGAACATGCGAATTCCACAAGTACATGAACCCACGGCCTTTTTGCTGAGGTGAATGTGCCACTGTACCGGAGTTTCGAAGGAACATATTAAATGGCAGATTCAGTCTGATCTATTCACTCGCTTGCTTTTCTGGAATTTGTCTGTTCCTGCTTTAAGTCATATTAGTGTTTTACTGTTTTTTTTTTACCCTAATAAAGCATTAAGTCAGTGATGTAAAGGTCTGTGTTTTGTTTCTATATTTTCAGTGGTTTCTATGAGCTAATCAGTTTATTCTCAACACTTAATTGGGAAATAATGAAAGTGCTGAATAAATAAGCCAAACAATGCAGTGACAAATGAGCAAGAACAAAGGCAAAACGAATACAGCCTATTACATCTTCACGAACTGTTTATAATATGTAAAACAATGTTTTTATAATGTGTGATGGCACCCCAGATGCTTTTCTATGAAATTGATTATCTTGCCTAAAACGTATTTTCATAAATCATCAAGTATGGAACATTTTTTGCTGGTACAAAAATCGCCTCACAGCAAGAAGGCTCTGGGTTCGTTTCCCAGGTGGACTGATCCAGGTCCTTTCTCTGTGGAGTTTGCATGTGGGAATGCCGATTTCCTCCAACACTACAAAGACGTTCAAGTGAGGTGAATTGGAAAAATCATCCATGACTGTGTTTGAAATCAACCCTAAACCAGGGGTGTCAAACTCATCATCATCATCATCATCAAGAGTCACATCAGCATTATGGTAGCCCTCAAAGTAAAGAAACCTGCTGTGATCGCAGCCTTGGCTTTTAATTCTTGGACTTTTGGAATTTTTTGGGTTCTTGAAGGCTAAATTTAGCATACTTTGCTCCACGTTTGGTCTAAAAATGCGAATCTGATTAGATAGATTGTACTTTACCCCTGGTTTGCCCCCCTAACACAAAAGAAATACCGTGTGTTAGTGTAGTGTGACTACAGTGACCTGATGACTTGTATCGTGAGCTTGGCATTAAACTGATGGATGTCATGAATGGAACCAAAGTATAAAACATTATGATAATATCCTAATAAATAAATATTATGTACATCCTACTTTTACCATAAACCATATGTGCAATTACTATGTCGTGACGTACATATTTTGTGCTTAATGTAATTTAAATAGCTAAAATGATTTTAACTGTAGCCATCACCCACACTTAGCTCAGTTTGGTTTTCAGTAATCGTGAAGATGCTTTTTTAGACCCTGATTTACCTGTGAGTAATTGCAGGACTCATGAAACCATGTGCATACTCTAAAGAATAAATGGAATGGTTTGGCTTTATCTCTCTCCTGAAAGTACACAAATATGGAGAGGCCTAGATGTCAAGAGCCCAGAGGCTGATGTTTAGTTTGAAAACATGTGTTGAGAGCAAAGCTCTCCAAGGCCTCGCTTGATCAGTCCTTACAGGGCAGTGATCCAGACCAGAGAGCTTTACAGAGTGGACTCTCACTATACAGTGCAGAACAGCTCCGTTTCAAATTGATTTCCAGCCTACTTCACTTGAAGATGATTAGTTGTTTTACTGGTTAAATCTTGCTGATCTGATCAAATAAATAATCCGGCATGTTCTTTTAGCACTGGTGATAAGATTAGAAAGACGGATTGTAACAGAGCAGAAACATCTAAATCGTCGCTGTCCAATGAAAAACATGTCTCTGACAGGCCAACTTTTTCGAACAGGCAGTAACTCTTACCCCGACCGTAATGATATGAACAAACCACAGATAGTGTAATTAAGAGTAAGAGGCAGCCATGGCCTGGTGGTTAAAAAACTGGGCGTGTGATCAGAAGGTTGCTGGTTCGATTCTTGGAGCCGAAAATCCCTTGAGCAAGGCACCTAACATTTAACTGCTCCGTGGGAGCCGTGGATGGGCATGTGTGCTCACTGCCCCCTAGTGTTCACGAGTGTGTATATGTGTGTTTCACTGCATGGATTGGGTGTGCTTAAAAACCCCCAAAACAATACATTTAATAATGCATAACTAGTTATTATGCAAGCAAACTAAAAGTAAACGTAATAAAAACTGCTCATATAAACACAAACTCGCACATGGTTGTGACAAAATACACTGTTCTCAGATATTTTAGAAACCAAACAAATGATTTTTATAATGAAGCATAAGTTTAATCCATATCTTTGAATCCTCGCACAAGTTACACGTTTCTCTTCTTTTAACTCAAATTAACTCAAACGTAGCAGGACAAAATATGGGATCATTTGGCCGAAGCATTGTTTCATATTTAGGAAATATGATTACAATATAAACATTATAACCCAAGCCGTCCTTTTGTAGACACACTACAGAAAGAGAAGATGCTGGAGATGCGGTTCTGTTAAAAAGGTCTAGCATCTTTTGAGATGTCTAGAAAAAAAGTGCTATTAATTGAGAGACATGTTTTTCATTGGACAGTGATGAGATCATCTTATCATTCCTTTTTTGATCTAACCATAAATAGTTTTCTGATCATTGTTTGTTTCACCTGCTTCTGCTGTGTCTATTTTTTTCTTTTTTACTTTAAGCTTTTACTAATCAATTCATCATGTTTCTTAACAATTTATTCAGTGTTAAAACAGCATCAGATGGCACTCAGTCTGTTCTTCTCCTTGCCTCATTTAATAGCTTAATTAAATCCCTCCGTGCCCTTACGTGAGAGCCGAGTTACTTTAATTGCCTTTAAAAGCATGTTGAGCCAGTGCTAATCTCGTGCTAATTTACAGTAAAACATACCAATGAAAACTCAAATAGCTCAAATTGAAATCTGCCTTCAATCTGTGTTCTAAATGGTGGGTAAAAATGTTATTCAGTCACTCACTCACTTTCTTTTTAAGTCCATAGCAAGACAAACACTCATAAACACACACGAAACCCACACAGACACATGGAGAACATGCAAACTCCAAATAGAAAGGACCGGTAAATAATACAGTGGGGCAAAAAAGTATTTAGTCAGTCACTGATGGTGCAAGTTCTCCTACTTAGAAAGATGAGAGAGGTCTGTAATGTTCATCATAGATACACTTCAACTATGAGAGACAAGATTAGGGGGAAAAATCCAGGAAATCACCATTGTAGGATTTAAAAAAAAAATAATAATAATTATGGTGGAAAGTAAGTATTTGGTCACCCATAAACAAGCAAGATTTCTGGCTCTCACAGACCTGTAACTTCGTTAAAAAGCGTTTCTGTCCTCCTCTCATTAGCTAAATACTAAATACTTTTTTGCCCCACTGTATATATTTTATAATTTTATAACCGAGTTTATTACATATTATAACTGAATTTTGAGAAAGAGAACACCAATGCCAGGTTGGATGTGGGCTCCCACTGATGTGTCTAATTAGTTTAGCTAAAATAAAAACTGCAGAGCACCCTGTGGATGCTAGCACCAGTACTGCATTTGGCTCTTTTTCCTTCTACCAAGCTAAAACACACACACACACACACACACACACACACACACACACACACACACAACCTTTCTCTATTTTTTCTTTAATTGTTAAGGATTAAGAGTTGTTTCCCATACTTTCTATGTTTTTATTGCGAAGAAAATCTAAATAAACACATATAAAAATGGAATAATAACTTTATGGATTAAGGTGACCATGTTATGCATGTTTCCTCTTACAGTCCAAATATATACAGTCAGGTTAATTGGATACACCTTCCAGGGTGTTTCTGTGTGCCTAGTTCATATTGGAAAAGCCAAGCGATACTCCAGCACACAACTCTGATTGGTTTAAGAGTGTGAGAAGTTGTTAAGTAAGAGAAGTGATTATTTATTAAGAAAAAAAACTCTGCAAACAGTACTAAGAGTTCCATGTTTATGGATTAACCTCTTCAACTCTGGCTGGAGTAGAGATGTTCAATTTGAATGGTTGTATAACAAGGTTTCAACGGTTTCTGCTTTGCTAAATAAAGAGGTGCTTCACAATACAATCCTGGGTTTGATCCACATTTGGGGTGTTCCAGGTCCTTTCTGTAGGAAGTTTGTATGTTCTCCCAGTTTCTGAGAGGGCTTACTCTGGGTGTTCCAGTTTCCTCCTACAGTCCAAAGACATGCAAGTGAGGTGAACTGGAGATACAAGATTGTGTTCAGAATAGCCTTGTGAAGTGTAATGAGTGACTGCCGTTCCTGACGTTGAACTCAAAGAAACAAATCTTTGCGAGAATCTCTTCTGAAAGGACCAACAACATCGAATATTGAATGTTTAAAAATGCAGCTAGCTCTTTTCTGGCTTTTAACTTAGTCAATGAACTCCAAACTCCTATTTAGCATAGAGTAACGGTTTAAAGTGAAGAACTTGAGACGATCATGGATCCCTGCAGTAGTGACAATACAAGACAATACAAGGGTTAAACCACCAGCTCTGCCAAGTGAGGGTAAATAAACTGTACGAGTATAATGTCAGAGTGAACACTGTGTTCTCTCTTTTCTGGTCCTCATCAGACCTTCACAGATGTTTACTCAGTAAACATTCCTTTGCGACAGCACACGCTTTATGTGCTCTGACCCGTTCTCTCTCGCTCTGTCGCACTGTGTCAGATTAGCATTGTGGACCAACATGAAGTGAAAAAAGCAGTTGTTGGCTATTCATTTGGTTGTATCTATTTTATTCAGTTTCTCTCTTCAATACATACACACACATACACATTCAGCACATTCGCTTGCAGCTGTCCATGCATAGATAAATCCAGCCGTGTCTTGCCCTTGTTGTGGTTTGTAGATAGGCAGGGCAGTTATCAACATGAGTATGAATGGCTTGTTCCATTTAAAACCACAAATAAACAGTCGAACAAGCTGCTCTGGAAAGATTTAATCACTTGTCATTGTATTATTAGCCGTTTTGTTTTATATGTCTCAGCTTTATAGTGTTTGACTGAAAAGGCATGAGTGATGAAGGTTTATTGTGTTTTATTATAAACTTATAATGCAGATTAATGGTACTATAAGTCATGCTTACTCCCAGCTGTCGGGAACAATGACTTGTCCGAAAACCTAAAGTCTCGCGTGTCGTAACGCTCTGGTAACAATTTGTAGTCTGGAAGTTCAGCTCTGTTCAGTTGCTCACAAAAGTGCTTACAGAGCTGACATGTGTTTGGGAATCCGTTCTTAAGCTTGCGTAAGGTTCAGAAACTCCAAATACACTATAAATGCACTTTATTATGTATTATTTAGCATTTTTCTCCCTTTTTTGCCAATTTTCTTAAAGCACATCCAGTATACCCGATTGCGTCGTCCTTCCTCTGTATTGGTCCCATGCCCTGCCCAGATTGAGAGAAGTGAATTGATTTCCCTCTGACACGTGAGCAGTATCCCTCTGCATTTTTTCACCTGCACGAGGCGAGTTCTCATCACAGTCAGCGTTGGGCTCAGAGAGCTACAGTCTGATCAGCAAGAGGTTGTATTGGCATCAGTTCTGAGGTGCCTACGCATTGTCAGCAGACATTCACGAACCAGCAAAAAATCCATGATAAATATTTAGATATGCTTGTGTTTTATAATCCATGATGGAGTAAAGCCGCAAAAGTCGAAGCGCGATGTAGCGAGGGATTACTGTAATGATCATTAATAGACAATGGTTAACTGACAAATTTAGAGCCATCTATTAAATACATCACACAGCTTTATATGAAAACTTTACACTTAAATGAATAACAGTGTGATGTGGTGAACAGGGCCGTGATGTAAGATGAATGTAAACACTGAGCAGAACCAGTTCAATATTTACATTGTAAATTATAAATAGTAGCCGGTAGCAAACAGATCATTACAAGCGTGTTAATAGTAATACATAATCATGCAGTCTGAATGTTAAAGCTCTTCTTGAGCCCATGAGTGATTATAAGATGATAGACTAAGTACATTTATACTGCGACTCAATACAAGATATTCATTTTTGTAATTAAACAATAAGTTTTATATTTACATTACTTACATAAGAGCTTAGCAAATTACTTCAACAACATACAATTTCATTAATAAACTAATAAAGGACAGCAAAATAGAAACATTTAGAAGTAAACCTACAGGCTTCCAAGTGTTCAGAGTATAAAATGTAGTCAGATGGAATCACTTCCTTTTCCATAATTTAATATTTAAATAACAGAACAAACTGGCTCTTTCTATTCAAATCATTGGCTGTTTGACTTATACATTTTAAATATCTTGCTTTCAACATTAATTGAATAAGGTTTTTGTCGGTCAGCATTTAACTTCATCATACTTGTAACTAAGGATGTTAATTGATGATGATTATCTGATTAGTCACAGCCGACTCTCGGTCACTTGATGGATCATCGATCCATGAAGTATTTTGGCAATGATAGT
>JAYDZG010000039.1:20893685-20904581 GCA_034509265.1 Microcambeva bendego
AAACCTACAGGACGATTCAGTGTCTCCAGTTAACCTGGTAGCATGTCTTTGGACTGTAAGAGGAAACCGGAGTACCCAGAGGAAACCCACACAGACACGGGGAGAACATGCAAACTCCACACAGAAAGGACAGAGATCGCTTCACCCAGGGATCGAACCCAGGACCTTCTTGCTTTGTGGCGACAGTGCTACCCACTAAGTTGGGCTCATTTTGATCAATTGATCAATTGTAGGGATGGATACTACAGACATTTGGAAAGACATTGCTAAATGCATGGTAAATAGCAGTTATGTTTTATTATTTATCTTTAAAAACACAGTTTCTGTGTCATCAGTTAGCTAGCTCCTATCTCTTTAATGCTCCCACATCAATGGAGAAGATGGAAATCTGATTTCTATTGATACTTTCTGATAAACATTATTGAAGAATTAGAACCCTGCAGAAAAGAGGTGCTTTTAAGAGGTGCTTTAAAGTAAGCCAGATATTTACTTGAACACCAATATGTTAATGGGAAAGATGTGATTTGTATTTTTGAGTTTAAAATGAAATGAGCTTAGTCAACCAATAAGATTAAAATGTGTCACGTAAGCATTGGAGTCTTGTAAAGTTGTGGAACTTTATCAATTCAGTTTGTGCTTAAATGTAAATCCCACATAAGTGATTGTATGTTGGTTTTACACCAGATTCAAATGGGTTATTAATGGCAAACTGGCAAGTTTGAGTGAACTTGGCACACAGTCAGAGCCTCCCTGTACTTCAGTGTCTTGGGTTTTAAGTAAAAAACAAGCTTTAGTCATGATTCTGTTCAACGTTGATCCTGGCTTACCCCACGATGATGAAAAAAAGACTTTAGAAGAAAAAAAAATCTCTTTAGGTTCCTGAGAAATTCAAAAAGATGACTAGAGGCTTGATATTTGAACTGTTCTCCTCTCAAACAGGAAATAAAGAAGTAGGCATTGCTTTCAGAGAATCTTCAGAGAATCTATTCTGGATTGGCTGAATAACGTTGGAATTTTTCACAGTGGTGAACTTTGTACTTCATGTTGAAGATTGCTTTGCTGACTCACCGAGGGACGTGCTGATTTTTAAATTTTGTCTCTGTGTGTGACGCCGTCCATGTGTGTGGGTGCGTGTGTTTGTATTGGTGTCTCTGTGTGGGGAAAGATTTATTGCCAGTCTCTGGCTGAAAGAAAAAACATAGAATAGTTGGGGTTTTTTTAACCTGTGACTTTACAATGGGTTAAATACCGGTTAATACCTAAATACAGGGTGGGTGAACGATGACTGTCGCAGTGTTATTATCTGGGAATGTTTTCATGGCATTCTCTTGGCCTATGCATCCATGTTGAAGCACTTTTAAGCACTTTAAGTATGAATCCAACCTGATCATGTGTACCCATTAATGCTGATTGTCTTCCCTGAGCCGGATGGGATCTTTCAGCAAGACAAATGCAACATGTCATAAAGCTAGCAATATACGGTGGTCTAGAATCTCTCCAGGGTCAAATCTTAGCCATGCTATCAGCTGGTCAAGCATTACACACATGTGATGTGATCATGGATCAGCATTCTGACCTTGCACCCAATGTTTCCTAGTGAAATCCCTAACCAGAATACAAAGGTTGATCTAAAATAAAGTACATCTACACCACCTTTATCTTTAGAATTTGACTGTAAGCTTTCTTTTTTTGTAGGGAACGGGTAAAGCCATCATGGGGTCCTATCTTTTCCTTGACATTGTGATGTTTTGTCCAACGCCCTCTGAGAGAAAGCAGTGTAATGATGTATAAAGCAAAGTGAAAGAAAATAAATAATTAAAATATGAGCTCGGTTTAAGGTCATTGTGTTGAGTGACACAAGAGTAACTTTATCGTCAGTGCCATAAAGCATTATAGTTGCTCACTGTTAAAGCTGCTAACTCTCTGTTGTTATTCCCTGACTTTGTTTCACATCTATATCCCTCCTGTTGATTGAAGATTATTATATTATTGTTAAAGCACGGTGTGATCTCTTCTCTCCCCCAAGCTCACACATGAACAGAGGGGTGTATAGCATGTTCAGTCAATTTCCGGTCCCGTGTTTCAGCTTCAACACTATTAATGAAACATCTAACACTTGCACATTGGTATTTTGGATACATTTATGAGTCCTTTAGCAGATTTCATTTCTAGTTTTCAGGAAATCTGAAAACTTAAAAGTGTTTATATTTGCAACACATGTTGTGAGTTCTGGCAGATATTAAGAATATCTATGTGAACGCAGCCAAACACACCTTTTAGCTAGATAGTGCATATGCAGTACACCCAATAGTAGTTGTTATTGCTATATAACCAAATGTTCACATTCATGGTCATTTTTGTGAACAAGCTACGAGGCAACATCAGTGACCGATGTCCTTGTTGTCACGAGTCTTTGTTAATCTACGTTTGCGTCACCAACCACTTATTACTTCTGGTGAGTCAGCTGTAATAATCATGCAGTGTGTAGCAACACTGACTCGGTGTAATGCTTCCTTTGTCTGTGAAAATTATAAGCCATTTCTAAATACTGCTGATGAAATTTCATAAAAATGATGGTATATAATTCATTAAGTTACTGTACAGAAGCAAGATTCTCTGGACTGTGTCTGTCAGTGCTATGATGTGTCATGTCAGGGATTTGTGTTTTGGCTAGCTGACAGTTTGTTGCCTTAAGTCTGATTTAGCCTAACTTCTCAAAAAACTGTATACTTGTATAGAGTTGATGAATATAACTTTTCAGGAAAAGAAAAGAAAGCATTTCAAACCAATATCGTTATTTAAAAACAATTCAGCACACAGCAAAAATCTTTATCATGTCGTTAGTCCATCAGTTTTAAATGTAACAATGGACTTGCGTGTATCATAGACATCAAACCGAGACAAACTAGTTATTTTAGTTCATTCCAATTCCAACTTCCTTCACTACCTGTTGTGTGTTCTTTAACTGCTGGTATGAATGCATGATACTGTTACGATACTAGACTATACCAGGTCAAAATCAGCACACTATGAACAGACATACATTAATACCAACAATCAACACATCATGCGTTTTTCATCTGACAGCCTTTAGATCTTGGTACAGTGATTATAAAAAAGCAGTTCCTTAATCATCATTAATAATGTTTCTAGAATGTAACCATTGTCCATGGAGGGCACAAACTAACCGGAGAACAAACTTACCCCGTGTGTTTCAGAACTTGCCGGGTCCAGGCGCTTCAGTGGCTCTGCTCTTAACTACACGACTCTGCTGCTGGAGGATGAGGCTGGTTTGCTGTATGTAGGGGCGAGAGGAGCTCTTTATTCCCTGCAGGCCTCCAATATCTCAAGTTCTGGTCACACTGTGAGTACTCGACTGGCCTATTGAATCACAGACACCAACTAACATTATAGGGAACAATGAAAAAGATTTCACTTTCTTGTTACTTGTTTTAAACTACTTAAAAGCTATGAAGTTACAAGTTTAAGAAAAGTTTTGATCTTTTGCTTGTTCAGATTGATTGGGAAGCTCCTAAAGATCAGAAGCAGCTCTGCCTAAACAAAGGGAAAGATAACAAGGTCAGTGTCTTTAGTTTGACACCTCTGTTTGTGTTAAGTTTTCATCTTTGTTTTACTGTTCCATGTATTTTCTTTTACAGACGGAATGTTTCAACCACATTCGGTTTCTGCAAAGGTTTAACAGCACCCATCTATATACTTGTGGAACTCATGCCTTTAGCCCACTCTGTGCATATATTGTAAGTACTTTCACTGTTTTCTTCCCTAAGCGGCCTCTAAAAACCTGTTTGTATTTCAGTGACCATCAACAGACCCTGAGCATTAATTATAAGAATGTCCTTGCTCTGTTTCTGTTACTCAACCACTCTTACCAGGCTATCAGGATTGTCCTAATAAATACCCAGTTGGGCCATTTTATTATGGCCTTGGTTTGTTTTTTAACATCCCCCCCTTGGGCTTAGCAGGTTTCTTTTGAAGCCCCTAAAGCCACGTCTTCTAGCAATTGTATCTCGTGCACCACCATAAAGCAGCTAAATGAACCCCATGGAGAGACTTAACAGTCTTTCAACAACAACAATACTGTAGTGTTAGTCTAATTGTCCACCTTCCCCTACCTTAAAAGCAAAATCAGTAAATTTACAGCTTTGGATTCAAAAAGACCAAACTTGACTATAAATATTTATATATACAGTCAGGGAAAATATAGAGTAATAATAATAAAGTACAATTTTTTATTTTTTATTTTTATTTATTTATTTATTTATTTATTTACAGTTTTACAATTTCTGGGTGTATGTGTGACCAAAATGAGCAGTGTTGTTTTGTTCTATTTTGTTTTGTGTGTGTGTTTATGGGTTATAATAATAGTCTCATCAAATTTGCAACCATGTGCTCTGATTGTTTTTGTTTTCAGGATAGTAGAAATTTTAAGATCTCTGATGAGTTTGAGGAGGGTCGGGAAAGGTGCCCTTACGATCCCTCCAAAGGCTACACCGGACTGCTTGTTGGTAAGGCCTATAATTAGCAGACGAGAGTTAATTTTGTATACATTTGTGTATGCTTCGGTTAATAATCACTTAAGAGATTTAACTATTTACTGCAGATTAATCTCAATACTAGACACAACCATTTTCAAATGTCTCTAGAAAGGTAACCTACCCACTTACTAAAGGAAGGCTTTATAGTATTTAACTCTGCAGATTCTAAGCTTTAACTCCCGCCTCCGCTCCAGGATCAGCCTCTGATTGGTTAGTAAGACAGCTTGCTCCATAATCGATACTACTGGACAGAGTGACACTGCAGTAGCAACTAATGTGTCTTTGGTGACATATTTCGGGTTTAAATAAAAATATGGACATTTATAGGAATGTTTGACCATTATTCACATTTTTTTTACTATTCACAGCTCTTCTTGGAATGAACTGTACTTGATTTTTGTGCAATTAATTATCAAGTACAACCTTTTTGTCATGGTCTTAAAACCCCTTTTTTTCTTGTAGATGGGCAAATGTACACAGCCTCTCAATACGAATTCTGGAGTTCGCCTGATATTCGGAAGAACTCTCCAAACCCCACGCTGAGAACGGAGGAGGCACCTACTCGCTGGCTTTACGGTCTGTACATTACAGCTTATGGAAAATAAATCTGCTTTGAAGTTCTCACTATATCAATATACAGCTTTGTTGTAGGTAAAGAACTTTTGCTGCATACTGAACTATGCAGTTCATAGTTTTTAGAAACACATTTATTTAATTATGGTGTAGTGGGGAAAGTGCTACATTTTGAATTGTGTGTTGTTTGGTCCTCCACAGACGCTGATTTTGTGGGCTCGGCACTGGTGAAGGAGAGTGTGAATAGCTCAGTGGGAGATGATGATAAAATATATTTCTTCTTCACGGAGAAGAGTCAGGAATACAGTCCATACTTCAGTCACAGCAGGGTGGCTCGAGTGGCCCGCGTGTGTAAGGTATGAGAATACCCATCCATGTTCGTAGTGTTTTTGTTCAACCTCGCAAAATTATGAAGCTATTTACTTTTACTTCTGGTTAATTTCCGTTTAGGAGCTGGTGCACTGTTTGTTCAGAATTCATGGGGTGTTACGATCCAGATTTTGTTTTGATTTTACTAGCCATGATTTTACTGACATAGCTAGAATTCAACGTTTACTCTAGCCAAATTACATTTGCATTTTCATTTAGCAGACACCTTTATCCAAAGTGACTTACAGTACAGCTACAGCATACAATCTGAGCCAATTGAGGGTAAAGGGCCTTGCTCAAGGGCCCAACAGCAGCAACCAGCCGTGGTGAGGTTTGAACCAGTGACCGTTGGATTACCAGTCCCAGACTCGAACCACTAAGCTACAGCTGGCCCAAATGATCTTTGGAAATATATATGTATAAATGTTTCAGCCAATAAAGCAGTGCAGCTTTACTAATTCCGAACATTCACACCATGATCTCATGATTATAAACCCACACTGGTCATGTACTCAGGGCTCCATGACCTCTGGATGTCAGTTCTGTGTGCAGCCTTATGGAAGTGATGACTTATCAGGGGTGTGAAGGAACATTAAAGCAGTGGTTATAATTTCAGAGTAACACAGCAGCAGGATGCATTCACATAAGCAGACCGTCTAAAACAACAACCAGCTCATGTCTGAATTCTGCCCATACTTATATTTCACTACATGTCTCACCATTGTGATTCAACCATCATCAATCAAATAGCAAGACAAGCTGTGTACACTGAACCATATCCTGGAAGCTTGAGCCACTGTTTAATACACTTTCCCATATCTGGTGATACCTGGGTTCCAAGAAGCTGTGCTTTAGCCTGACCAGGTTAGCACCATGTCCAGTGTAGTCCTTCTTTTTGCCTCGTGTTTCCTAGGGGAACCAGACCAGCTGTGACCATGATCAGGATAAAACAGTGCTAAGTACTACATTTGGTGCCCTCAATTTATCTTCAGGCATTTTAGATCTAATAATGTTTTTAAATGAAGATGGGGTTGGATTCCATCCCAGGAAGCAGAGCTAACAATCATCAAAAAAATAACAAATATACAGAGAGATTTTTTTATTCACTGTTAAATATATTAAATATATTAATTGACATCCACATAACATCAATTGATTTTTGGTTAAAAGAAATCGGAAAATAGTGTCTATGCAATGACTTTGATGCTCATGAGCATATTGCAGGAACCGATTGTTGCTTATAGCTCATGCAGGGGATTTCTCAGTGATTGAACTATAATGGCTCAAGCGGCCCATGTTAAAGGTACGACAATACCAGTCCATGTTTATAGTACTTTTGTTCAACCTGACAAAACACGGAATGAGTTATTTACTTCAAAATCTGTTGAAATGCAATTCAGGAGGGGTGTATTTAATGCTCATTTTCTGAGCACCAAATATACCTTCAGTTTCTTATTAATGTCAATTGATCTCCATGTTTGATCATTTTTAATGAAAAGTAAGAAATCACTTTGATTTTTCTGATCGAATAACTGGACAACGAGGTATACTGGCCTCTAAAGGTCATTGCCTTAATAGACTGCAGAGTCTATGAAATGAATTTGGTATATACACATGAGAATATGGCAATAGAAACCGACGTTGTCTGTAGCTCATGCAGCGAATTTCTCAGTTATGGTCTCAGGATGGTGCACTGGGCTGCGAGGATTCTGGGCGGACTTGTAATCTTTCTGTGCCAGTCCACACAGCAGGACCACTTTAATGAGGGGATTATCCGTCATTATCGGAATGCTAGCAGCAAATTACAATGCAAACACAGACACTTTATATGATTAAATTACCCTAATACCAATCATCTCCAGACACTTTTTTTGTCTGGGGGGGTAATATAACATAGCCAATATAACATACCCATGTGTTTTGTTGTTTGTTTACTTTGCTTACATTTAGATAATCTAACATTGAGATCATTACCTCCTAATAAGCATAATGTGCTTTTTTATTTCAAGGGGATTATACTACTTTATTTTCCATTATTAAACTTTTATTTGGCATGTGTCATAGAAGTTGAACTTTCTGGCATTACAGATTCCAGTCTAACAAATCCGTGCTGTATCTGAAAGCAATAACCTTTCAGATAAAGAAATTTATTTCAATGAATTGAAGCGAAGCTTTGTTTGATTATCTCTTCCATTTGTTTCCACTTGCAGATGTTTTGCCTGTCATTATAATGTATTTTGTTATAGCCCAGGGTCCTAGGCCTGTCTCAACACATTGGCCTAGAGAGAAAAAACAACATGCAGAGGCGCTTCATGTAGGGCCCAATAAAAACTATACTTCCTTGAGGAAGCACGATGTAAATTAAATTTGCTTTATCACTCTTGACAGAATGTACAATATCCCTATTAAGAGGGAAAACACGTAATTCAGTTCGTGTTCATTGTTCCTTTACAAATGCTGCATATTTGACCTCAGTTTAAGTTTTCATTAACTCAGTCCTTGCATAATAGTGTCTTATGTTTTTTTCTCTTGTGTAATAGCAGGATCCAGTGAGTCACAAGAGTAAAATGTGTAAATTATTAGGACCGTTGTTGTTTTAACGGTCTAAGTAAAAAGGAGTGAGACAACACAGGTGTACCATGTGAAATCAATTGGTGAATTACATGTACTTTGATCTAACAGAGGATCTCTTCATCATGGTATCTATTAGTGGGTCGGATAGATTACGCTGTCAGTCTATCGCAGAAGCTGGAAACGAGCAAGGATGATGATTTGAGTGAGTTTGACTTGGCTCAAATTGTGATGGCTAGACGACTGAGTCGGAGAATCTTCAAAACTGCAGATGATGTCTGGTTACCAGGCTGCAGCATTCAGTATCTATCAAAAATGGTACAAGGAAGGAACAATGGTAAACCGATGACAGGGTAATGTGGCCAAGGCTCATTGATGCAAATTTGGAGCAGAGGCAATGAGCTACTGTAGCTCAAATTGCTGAAGAAGTTGATGCTGGTTCTGATAGAAAGATGTCAGAATGCTCAGAGCATCTCAGTTACAGGGCTGTTTTGGCAGCAAAAGGAGAACCAACACAATATTAGGAAGGTGGTCATAATGTTATGCCTGATCCACTAATTTTAAACTGTAATTTATTAATTCCAAGTTCTAGTATTTCTATGGACAGCTAAAACGTTATTATTAAATTGTTAAATGTTAAAATTAAACACTAAACACAACTAAACACTAAATAAACAAATAAAAGATCATCTGATTTGTTTTAATTTCTATTTATTATTTATTATATTTATTTTATGTTTGTGGCTGTTCACATGTAAAGATCTAAACCTATTCAGTTATACCTTGAAAAAAATACATATATTTTAGGCTAATGTAAAAAATAACAAAATTATTCCAATATCAATCATCTCTACAATTAAGAACAAAATAAGAATTAGTAACGATAACAAAGTGAGGGTACATGCAGCTATTATTGTATTTGATATTTAACTGTTTTTGATTGTATTTCATTGTTTAAATTTCAATTAGTTGAACCTATTGAATTTAAGGGAAACGTTAAGTTTAGGGGGGGGGCAAAATTTTGATTTTAGGGGACATCGAGTCATCAACTTACAATGCATAACCGATATATTTTTCAAAATATGTTGTAACAAGACACTATTGAACAACATATGGGATGCCTTTAAAATATGTTTTTTATTAAACATATTTCCTACACATTTTTTTGTAATGGAGGACAGGTTATTTGATGATTTTTATTCCAAGCTGTATCAGTTCTATTATACCCATGCTCATTGATCTTATGTTGCAGAGTGACAGAGGAGGTCTCCTGACCTTGCAGAAAAAGTGGACTTCTTTTCTCAAGGCTCGTCTGGTGTGTTCGCTTCCTGATTATGAGTTTCACTTTAACGTTCTGCGCAGCATGTTTGTCCTGGAAGGCCCCAGGATTGAGGACACCATGCTTTATGGCATTTTTGGCTTAGAATGGTAAGTACTAGACATACTTACATTGGAGCACTGTTACATTTAATTGGCTTTCAATTTGTAATAGATTGTAAAGCAACCATTGCACGCACTCTCGATTGCCGGTCTGATTGGAGGCATGATTGCTTATCGTTGATTTTTTTCTGATTGAATAGACCAGATTACATAAATAGAGGCTAGTTTTTATAACAGGAATCATTCTGAGGCTATTCAGATCTTGCTTTGTTGAATTGTCAATAGCAGCCATTAGTGTTTGATAATGAGAGCTGGGCTAAAACCGTATGAGCTGTGAGGACTAGGATGGAGAAGGTCTCAGCTTGTTCAGAAGCTTGTGTTTCTTTTTAGACATGATTTTCATGCCTGCTATGGCAAGTTGAAGCTCTGCTAGCATAATCCTAGAAAAAGTGATGACGGGTTTTCTGGCACCCGTGTGTGTGTGTGTGTGTGTGTGTGTGTGTGTGTGTGTGTGAGCGAGAGATATATTTTATTCATAAGCAGGTCAGTTTCACTGTGAGATTGTATCCAGGAGGATCATTGAAACATCTCTTCAAATATTGCTGTGTTAACTTCCAAACTGTGCATAGTGCTGTTGGTGCATTTTGTGTTATGGAACCTAGCGCCTAATGTTCCCTTTATTGGGTTTGATGTTTCACATTAGCATAACATATAACCAATGAAGCTGTCTAGTTGTGGAACCAAGAGGATTTTATGGTAATGCGATAGAGACCACCAGAATACAAATGGTTAAGATCACCGTTTCCTCATCGTCCACAGTACAGCAATACAATGTTGTCATATTATTATGACCACCAGCCAATGTCCAGAATAATCGTCGCGAGCTAGACTGTTTGGGAGTGACTCAGAATGGGCCATGTATCTGGAGCCATGCTGACTGCAGTGCATCCAAGCACGGCAATTAAAGTGGTCCCACACATGCTTATTTGGGAGTCCCGGAGTATTTAGACGTCTTGGCCATTTCTAGCCATGTGATATTGATGATTCCATCCACGCCAAGACAGTTCATGAAGTGCGATTTCCTTCATGAAGTCTTAAAGATGTGACCTTGAGAGTATATTGTTACTTAGCCACTTATGATGGAACTTGTATGTCTTAGCTAAGAAATTACATAACGGTAATTAAGCAGACTTATAGCAAATAAACTTGGCAGCCAAAATCACACACTTTGACTGTATGTGTATTTAAAAATTTAAAAAAAGTATATGGCCAATCATACAAATAAAGTTTATTCTAGCACGTGTACTCAACATTTCAACATGTTTTAGTGTTGTTGCCGTTTTCATTTCGGCCCATTTTGATGGATAATTAGAACTAGAATCTCAGGTTTTTTTTGTTCCTGTTAGGCTAGTCTTGTAATGAATGACTAAATGATCCTTTGTACCTT
>JAYDZG010000039.1:20923817-20936810 GCA_034509265.1 Microcambeva bendego
GGTTTCCTCCGGGTACTCCAATTGCCTCCCACAGTCCAAAGACATGCCACCAGGTTGATTGGAGACACTGAATTGTCAATTGAATTAAGCCAATCCAATGTTTTTTCCAGCAGGGTTCCCTATAAGGTTTCAAAAAACAGGGTTTATGCAGGGTAGGTCTCGTCTCTGGTGTCCTTCTGTGTCCTAGATGTAAGACATTTTTAAACATGAATAAGATAAGTACATCGTTTTTATTTGTGTAATAGGGAAAATGACACTTCAGCTTCTTTTCTGTAGTCTCGAATGGACTTTTTACAACCGTAGGCTGCATGTGGCGTGTTAACATAAAATTATTTAGATGGTTGAGCTAGCAATATGCTGAAAATGTACTGTGAAATGCCATAGCAAAACTGTTTTTAACAGTTCTTCTCTGAATAATTGTTAATTTGGCAACTTCATTGTTCTAATTTGTAATTGCGTAATCTGGTTGGCAGTTTCACTATAAAGCTTCACAGTAGAACTATAAACGATTTATGTATTTATGGTATTTTGGCCACTTCATGGTTCCTCTTCGAAATTCCATAGAACTTTCATGGTTCAAGTTATCCTGATATTTGACTTTGTTTCTTTTTGTTCTATCGACGTCCTTCAGTTTGAGAACATTAAACTTACAAAAAATCAATGTACTCTTTTGTTGTCTTTCTTTTATTATTATTTTTTAGGTTTATTTCTGTAGTTAAGTAAAGCGCAATGTGACTTTTATTCTGTAACACAAGTGAGGTGAGAGGTACGTGTTAGAAGGTAACCAGCACACCTTTAATGCATTCGTTAAAGTTGTTCTTCATGCACTTCCTTAATATCTTTATACTGGTCATTTGGATTGTTAATATGTATTGCAAACTGAGTACGTAATTGTATGTATTGTTTGTTTATTATCTTATAATGAGAACAGTACAATATTTATTTACTAAATCATCGACAGAAGCTGCACATTATGTTTAATCCAGTTAGACTTTTTTTCAGTGTAAATGAGGTCATCAAAACTTTTTGTTTCTATATATCTTCTCTGAAATAGATTTAAAACAGTATATTTACACGTGTAAAATTGTTTACATTGTAAAGGAGTAACAGAACCTATTAATTTAAGATCAACCGACAGATGTCGCCAGAGTGCACAGGTAAAAAGAGTTTAAGAGGCTTTATCGTCTTTAGATCTTTGTAACTATTGAAATGAAACAACGACCCTCTAGGACCATGGTGCAACATAGAACAAAACCTACAGACAATACAACACATAGTGCAGATAAACAGTAAATAGTATTCTGAATACGCAGTTAGCAGCGTAGAGTTTATATGTGGCTGCGGAGATATACACAGATAGATGTCTCAGTGGTACTTGTTGCCTGGTTTGAAGATCTATAAAGACCCCTGGTCAGAGGAACACTTGACTATTATGTGGTTATTTACTTTAGTTATGTGTAGTAGTTTGCCGGTGTGTGGGAGGAGGTTTTATACTCTTTGATTAACAGGCATGTTGTGTATGAAGCATGGGCTTAGTTTATAATGAAATGGTTTATGATAAGAGGCTAATTGTGTGTGATTGCTTGTATGTGCTATCATGCAGGATGAGGACACAGCCCAGAAGGTGCACGAATGATAATTTAACAGATTGTTATAGTCTTTCTTCATATAAATAGCATGACATTACAAAGAATTTCTAAAATAAATAAAATGATTGTCCTTAAAAATGGAGAATTAATCAGTACCTACTACTTTTTATCTTATGTATTACCTGTAGCAATATATTACCTGTGACCTTTAAGAAAATAATGTTTTTCTCTTGCCTTGTCTGTGGTTGCTTTGGAATATGTAAAACATGAAAGGGTTGTACCGTGCTCTACCTTAATATTATGTTACACAGATATTAAATCGCACTGAAGTGTTATCTTTGTGCAACCACAGTGGCTTCTTTATTCCTCTGTGCTGATCTGTGGAGGTGAACCAGGGCCTCAGTAATGACTGCTCTGAGGAATGAAATTGATGGGCTGGTTGGATTATTTGCAGACATGCAAACTTGATGTAAAGACTGTCAGGGTTACACTGTAAAGGCCAGTGTAAACATTTTACAGAGAGCTTATAGTACCTCAACACATAATATTTTTTGCTATAGAACAAAAAGATGTACTGCTTAGCCAGTAAGCTGGAAAGCTATTTCTCCATTCACGCACAAAATAGTAGATATTGTCCTTGAAATCCTAGCCTAACCATTGGTTGATATCAAATTAAACTCCATATTGATCATGTAGTATGGTTTCGTTTTATAGTTTCATATTTCAGGTTTCAAAGGCAGCCCTGATACGCCTCCTTAGCATGCATTAGACATTACTGTTCTTGTTTAGTGTGATAAGCAAATGGCAGGACAAGGATAAGATTTTACTCAACATACCACTACTTAGTCTCAGTGTTTGTGGCATAGATTAGCCAATGTGACAACATTCATTCATTGAATCAACAAGGGGGTTTGGAGATTAGGAGTGCTAAAAGATTTATATCCTTATTTATCATTTATAACATTTATTTTCTTTATTACTCATCTAAAGATTACATTTTCTTAAAATTCTTAAAATACATGGTTTGAATTACTACTAACAACAGCATTTCATGGTACCAATTTGGTGTGGACAATGTACAGTCAATAAGATCTTCTGGTCTGATCTCTTGCTGCACAATCCTCCAGGATAAAGTACCAGTTCGTGCGTGATGGTCCATCCATCCTCTTATATTATACTCTAGCTTAATATAAATGTATATTTTGTTTTTATAATGTCATAAAAACATTTCACTGCCGGTTGTACCATGTATGACTATGTATGTGACAAATAAAACTTGGAACTTGAAGGTTATAGCAGGTGCAGGATATGATCACCCAGAAACCAAGAAAGATCATCCAACGTCCAACACCAGAGGAGCCAAGGGATGCATACTACTGCAAAATTAGAAGGCAGCTGTGTTAGAGAAACATCACAGAAACCTGCACCTCATCCACTTCTTGGCAAGAAAAATGAGTGCTAGTGGAATGGAGGAGGTTAGTGAGTAATAGAAAGCCAAATACACATATCTGCTTTAACAGGACTAAATAGTGTGGGGTGAGCTACACAAACATTAGCTATTAAAACTAATAATTAACTACTAAAATCAGAAATGTATACAAATACAATAAGATTTGAGTTTTTTGTGCAAAAAAATGTACAGTAAAAAGTCTAAGGTAAGATAACTGAATTAGTTTTTTGAAACTTAATTGTTTGAACATTGAGGCTGCATTCTTCTCTAATGTAGTTGGTGATGCCCCTGTTGTAATTTGTATGAGCATTTTAGCTGCTTAAACATCTCTCATGGGCACCCACCTCTTGGCATGTGCTTTGTACACCCAGTGTGAAAGTACTTTCTGGCAAAAGATAATCTCCTCCCGTCTGGGAAGAGGTGGTCTGGTTGTATTTTCTTTCACAAGCCTGCAGTGTAGAGCTTATGTTACACTAGATTCATTCATACATAAAATGTGGCATCCAATAGTAGTCAAGGTCTGTCATCTGGAACAAATTTGTTCTCAGTAAGTTAAATGTATGAGTAAGTTAAATGTGTGATATTTGTGTTTCATTTATTAAAAAATATTAAACAACTTGGTGTACACACAGCTAAAAATATTAAAATGATTTAAATCTAAAATCTACTCACTCAGATGATCCTTTTGACCTTTTGACATCATCAGAAGTATTTAACACTTTTTAGGACATCTGTGTAAAATATGAATCTTCGTTGTGGCACAGTGGCACGGCCAGTTTGGTGAGTTCCACATAGTGACATGTACTTCAGGTACTTGAATACCATTTTCAAAAAGGTATTTTAATTTACCTGCAGATTTAAGAAACTGGATACATGCATTAACCTGGATTGAACTGTCATGACAGATTTTCTCTAACTGTATAATGCACACGTTTTTCTTAAGAGTTAATTTTCCATTCATTATATGTCATTTAATATACAAAGAGTTGCAGCTCTTTTGCTTTAAACCAACCTGCAGGTCTTATATATGTGTTAGAGACAGCACTGACAAAGACAGATTACTGAGAAGTATTTGTAGGTCTCCTGATTTTTGGACCCAGTGTTCTTGCTACAGGCTACACTGCAGTTGCTTTCATTATTCATTATTATTCATGAAGCCACTTTGAACTTGAAGTTATAATGAGCTGCGAATAATAAGGGAAGTCTTAGAAAATTAGGCTTTGGAGTAAAAATATATTTTGGTAATAGCTCCTCTAAAATTTTTGAGCTGCACTTTATCTATGTAGTCATGATGAGCAATTTATGTGGGGTGGTCAAAGCTTTCAGACAAATCCACCCCACCCCCAACCCCCTCACTGAAAAGGGCAGAGGTTTAGAGGTTTAGAGGTTCAACTACTAAAACAGGAATTAAATACAATTCTACTTTAGATTAGTCTAGGGTAACAATGACCTTTCACCAAATCTCCTTGAATCTTTTTGGCTACAACAAAGTGTCTAGGATGGCATCCAGCTAACCAGCAATGCCGAGGTACAAACCAGAGAGGTCAGACTTTCAACACTAGTGTGCAGTAAAATTTCCCATTACTCCACCTGTTTATTTCCACCAAGTCTCTACTGGTTTATGTTACCCCTAGATGATGAAGTGTACCTTATCAATATGGAGATCATTTACAGATCATTAAACACATCTGACCTTATAACATATCACAGAATAAAGCGTCTAGGTATTAGACCATGGGGATCTAAATCCTATGTGAACCATGTTTGAACTTTTTCAATTTTGGATTCATGTGGAGTACTAATCATTTTATTCTGTTTATGGAATTAGACTTTTTTCTATTCTTGAAGAAAAGGCAAGACTAACACACTTCCCCTCAGATTGCATCTTTTACCTTGCATTAGTTCATATGTGGCTGAATCGTGCACTATTCTTTATTATTCTCTGCACCATTGATTAGCATGTAGGGGTAATATATGCATCAGTTATAAGGCATCCCCTCTTGTAGCGTGCTGGATAGATCAATTGTTTTTGCCAAGAAAGGTTGGCTTGATTAAGAATGGTCAGCATTAAAGCCTTTCTGGTATTCCAAGCCTTTTGCACTATCATCTAAACACACTTTCCTTATATATCATAGTCTCTTTGTAGTGTTCTTTGCCCCATGGGGCAGATGAGTGCCTGCCTCATCTACTAATTATGTTCCTTACTGCTTCCCTGGTGGCTGTTATCTGATATTTTATTCACATGTGTTGCATAACACTGCAGCTGGAGGTGTAACTTCTTCTGCAATAATCTCCCAATGACCTCCTGCTAACTCCATTTTTTTAGTTTGTGATACTGTGATGGTGATGAAGGCTCCCTGCTAAGGATCACAGAGAGAGAGAGCGAGAGGAGTACTGAGACACGGAAGGACATAAAGCTTGAACAGGCGATAGATTCTCACATGCAGCTGTACATCGGTTCTATGCTACTGCAATGAACTGCATAATAATGACTCAAAATATCCACTCCCGCTCCGCCTCCAGGATTAAAGCATACTAATATTCTCTTTTAGCTTGTGTAAATCAGAGCCTTCTAGAGTCATTGCCCTTGATGTGTATTAAGCATCTTATGAGGCTTAAAAAACTACAGCATGGCCTACATTCCAGGTTGCACTCATGTACATCTGTTTTACAGGTTTTGTAATAAACTATGCAAGAACATATACTCTTTTTAATTTGACTTCATTTGTGGACAGAATACAGTGTTTGGAACTGTTGTCAAGCTACTATGTATAATTTAATATTTTAATCTTCTTATATAAATTTGTGCAATTTAGATTGCAAAACTTGGCGACTTGGCAGTGGTAGAACATGAATGGGCAACCCTCTGATTACTATTTCAGTAATTAACCAATTGGCTACCACTGCTTATTGTTTATTCTTCTCCATAGGCATTATGAGTTAATATTTAATAATTTAACTGACCTTAATTTTATATTATGTTATTACACAAATAAATTAGTTTATATTAATGACATTAAGGTGATACCCCAAGCACAATTCTATAATAGGATATTTAACAAGCCCCTCTCATGGATACAAAATAGCACATTCCCAAAATGGTGCAGTCCAAGGACTTCAAATACCATCAACCATAAGTGCTCGGGTCCTTTGACTCCCAGCACAGCTGCCTGCATGCCGGTGCAAACATGTAAGTACACTTAACTGAACCAAACTTTTTGTTTAAACAGTTAACACTGCTAACCCTACAAACATTTATTTTCTTTATATCACTCTCACCTTCAATTAATCACAGTTGACAACCAAAAACTTTTACGTGTAATGCTTAAAACGGATTTTAGCTTTGTTACAATACTAATCTTGTATCATTGTAAAAAGGGTCAAAATTAAAGCAAAAATGAAACTACTACTCTGTGTAACCTCATATGGCTTACTGGTCACTAGCTTGACTAAAGTAAGCCATACCAAACACCCATTAACATTAAATATATGTGTAATCCCACTGATTGGCTATGTGCAGACATAGCAATGGGATATTTGTAACGTCTGAGTAAATATGTGTTGTGTACCACAACTCTCCTTTTATTTAATACATTTATTACACGTGTCTTTGTACACATTAAACATGCGTTTAAGTTTAGTTGTCTGGGGATATTTTTCCCCTAATTTTACCCTTAAATTAAAAGGTAAAATAAATATTTATTCAGTGTTACATTTGGTTTTAATTTGGTTTCTAATCTGCCAGTGCCCTAATTAATTTTATTCCCTATGTCGCTATTATATTTTACATTTGTAGGTAAATGTAGTTTAAAGGAAGTTATTTGGAAGTCAGCATTTGGCGTTATAACTTGTTATAAATTGTCTGTGTGATTTGAAACTGAAGATTCTTTGTACAGAAATAATCCTCCTCTGTAATAATGCAAACTTTAGCACAAGGGTGTTGCAATAATTAAATTTGCTAGGGAGCATGCTACAGTAGTAATTTAATAAATAACTATCCAGCTAGGATAATTAATATGCATTTGCCAGTAAATTAAACTGGAATGTTATGAATTTCATTAGCAAGACATATCACAGAACCTCTTTTGCTTGTAAAATGGGATTTATTCACATGAACATGCTTTTCTCAACTGTCTCTAATATTAATTTCCTTTCATAAAATGTCGGTCCAGCATAATTTAGAGTTGCCCAATCAGGTGTATTCTACTGGGCTTTTGTTTGTGGTAGCCTTCGGTTTCTCTATTATGCTGCTGGATTCCTGGAGTTAATTTGTATATCTATGAGTGAGTTTATTGTTTATAGCAGTCACGAGAACTTATAAATCTACTGTTGTCATGAGAGAGATCGATCATACTGTGATGACTGGCATAGTTAATAATCTTGTGTATGTCCATACTTGCTATGAATACAGAGACCTACACATCACAGGGTGAGATAAAATACTATTTATTAGTAAATATCACATTAAACATGCTCTATTTCTAGGTACAATGGCAAAAAGCATGTATTTGTTGTGCTTCCTATCCTTAGAAAACAAAATTGGATGAAGATTGGACTAGATGCTGTCTTTTTTTGTTAGTAACTGGGGATGTTTCTAGTTTCCCAACCATCCAGATGTTCTTAACTGCTCCTTGATGTAAGCAATGACTTTGCTCTTTTGCTTAAGTTTTTCAGATTAGTCCTGGAACCACATCATCCCTTCAAATGAAATGTATTTCAGTAAATAAGTATTCAAAGTCAGATTTCCTTTCTCAGTTTGAGTAAGTCAATCGTCTATCCTACCCTCTCCTGAGAGGCATATCTGTTTCATGGAATAAAAATAGGATATAATGGACTTGTATAGGATATAATGGAGATAAGGGGTTGCAACTATGAACAAACATTACTGAACACTAACATCAAATAATGCAGTTTGTCTCATCATTGTTTTAAGAACAGGGTTGTAGAGCTGTTAAAGCAGAAGCATTTTCCCTCCGCTGTTCTAATTGACACTTAACCAGGATAATGCAGTTTTTAAAAATAAACCAATGAAAATGAAGAATATCAATAATACAGGAAATAAGCATTATAGCTTATTTAATTCACAATAATTGAGAATTTTAGACATAATTGCATTTGCCTAGAGTGTTTGCTGAATGTACTTTTAGCTTGATCAGTACTTTTTAATGCAAGCCCTTAAGGCACTCTAGCCTTATTTGAACCTTTAATTTTAAATCTACAATCAGTGGCATTTTGTTGACCTTTTAAGTTTCCTGCAGCTTTTCTCACATTACTACTCAAGCTACAAATGCCCTTGCTGCATCATCCAGCATTTTCAGTGAGTGCCTAGATTTAGCATCCCTAAAACATCTGTATAGCCAAACTGTACATTTTGCTGTCTGATGCTTCTAGGCTTTCAAAAAAACTATAGGCGGTGTTATCATAGGGGAAGCGTAAAATAAAAAAAATTCACAATTACCTTTCTTGTCATTCTCCAGTTATATTTCATTCTTTACCAGTCAGTGCTTAAAGGAGTATTCTGATACTATAAGCACTACTGAGATGTACAAGTATTTCAGAAACAGCTTGTTTGCATATTCTATTACAAGAAATATTTGAATAACCACACTGGTACTTCTGAAAAGGTAAGGTCTAGTAGTGTGCAGCATTAATTGATCATTAGTTAGACAGCAGGCAGTAAGAAAACATTGTTAAATTATATGGACAGCTTGTGTTATAAGGTTTGTCTAAGTTTGTATCAGTAGTTGTGCTAGCTTGCATATATTATCAACATAACATGGTGTTTTAGATGTTGGCAAGCTTATAAAGATATTAGATAAGGTTTTGCTAAAAGCACATTTGCAAGGTTTAGATGGTAGGCCATCATGGGGGCCAAGTGTGTAGCATTGTCTCCTCATAACAAGATGGTCCTGGGTTCAATCCACAGGTGGGATGGTCTGGGACCTTTCTGTGTTTGTCATCTCCGTGTAGCTGCATGGGTTTCCTCTGGGTGTGGCGGTTTCCTCCCATAGACTAAAAAAACATGTAGTCTGGTTCATTGGAGACACTGAATTGCACTATAGGTACATGCACACTAAGATGCATAACTGGGCCAGCCAAAAGGATTCACATACATTTCAACACAAATCAGATAATGGTTATAATGTGACATCAAAACTTAATAGATGATCATTAGAAGATAAATGGTGTATTGCTGCAGTATTGTGTGATGGCAAGAAGGTCCTGTGTTTCATCTCCAGGTGGGGTGGTCTGAGTTGAGTTTTTTCTGAGTGTTGTTTGCCTGTTCTCCCTCTGGACTGTGGGAGGAAACCAAATCATCCCAAGAAAGCCCACACAGACAGACAGACATCATCAGTTCATAGTCTTTAACCCTTTCTCCTAATTAGGATGAGGTGCTGGAGCCTATCCCAGCTCTTCAACAGGTGCAAGGCACAAGGTAACACCCTTGGATGGGGCGCCAGTCCATCGCAGGTCCCAACGGACAATTCAGTGTCTCCAATCAACCTGGTACCATGTCTTTGGACTGTGGGAGAAAACCGGAGTACCCAGAGGAAACCCACACGAATACGGGGAGAACATGCAAACTCTGGGGATAAAACCCAGTACCTTCTTGCTGTAAGTAAACAGTGCTACCCACTAAGCCACCATGCCACCCTGATTGGAGATTCATAAGAATAATGGAGATAAATTGTTTGGGTACTGTGTGAACTGATGAATTGTTGTGTATAACATGATGTTAAATCCTAATAAATAAATACTTTAAGATTAAGTCCCACTAAAGAAAAACAATGGCCCTGCAGTTTGCTTCCTTTGCAGTAGATTTTAATTGGGTTAGCAGTCTTGACACGAATGGCCTTCCATAGTGGGCCAGTCTGCGGTACGGATGAAGCACTGCGCTGCCTCCTGCACTGGTGAGAGCAGCAGAGATCACTCACACTGGACTGTAGGAACATCTGGATTCGCAATCATTTAATAAAACCACTTTTATTCCAACAAGTTCGCTTTTTGACGCTGTACGTGCTGTGGTCTTAACTCATCACAATGTTCCGCTACATGTGGTGAGTATTAAGACATCGTTTGGTTTACTTTTAAGGACCCCGCGTGTTTTTACTGAACAAAATACCTCATTTGTTTGGGAAGGTATTTCCTGGATTTTCATGTCGCTTGAGCATCGACATTCTCATCCACAGCTTGTTAAAATGATTAATACTGGAGGTCCTGACTTTCAAGACTTGTAGCAACTTATAAGGTGAATTCACCACGTTACAGGCTGGAGGCTTTCCATAGTTTCATGGTTTTGTTTGAATTGGTATTAACAGAAATAGTTGGATGAGTACTCCAAGGTTTTGCCAAAAGCAATACAGTATTTTTTCTTTTAATCATGTTTTACATTTATTTGTAGAAACCCCTGCCTGGTTTATAGAGATCCTACAGTCTGAACAAGCGTGTAGAACCCATCTATCTATATTATTTAGGTTATTAATTCAACGATTTCACTTACTGCTTTATACTATTTAATTTGGTTCTAGTTTATAGTTTTAAAGCATCGCTAATTCGGTTTTTCATTCATCCATTTTAACAGCGTTGTGGTCTGTAGGGTCACGATGTGTCCTGTGACACCCATAAACGGTGCTTGGTGGCTTTAAAAGAAAACAACGTGTTCTAAAAAGTTTGGGAACACCTGCCCTAATGTAGCCTTACACCCCTGATCCAAATCTTAAGGCCAGTTGCATTTTGCACTAATGGATCTTAAGGTTTTAAGAAGCGCTTCATAATGCTAAAAGAAGAAATGGGATCAAGCAGCCAATTTATTGAAATCTAACTTTTAACCAGCTAATGAACAGGCTAAAGTGTAAAGACCATAGCTAAAAAAACTGAAATCGGTGTCAAAAAGGACTTAGTAATGAGTAGCTCCACTATTCTGGTTGATCATGCTTGATGCAAGTGTTTCCAGGAGGGCATCCACTGTATGAGCTCATTTTTAAAAACTTCCCGTCATCCATCCCCAAATGTTCTCAATCGTATTTAGATCAGGGAATCATGCCAGATGGTTCAAAAGAGTGATGTTATTCTCCTGGAAGAAGTCCTTTGTCAGGCGGGCATTGTGAACTTCAGCATTCTCCTGTTGAAACACAATCATTACCACACAGATGCGGATCCTCAGTCATGAGGGATGCCCACTGCAACATCTCCACAGAGCTAGCTGCTGTTTGACACCCCTGCACAACCTGAAGCTCCATTGGTCCGTTGAAGGAAACCCCACCCACCCCTTCACACACACACACACACACACACACACACACAGTGATGCGTAGAAAAAACATCTCAGATGGGATCTCCTTGTCATGCCAGTCACTTTGGAAGCCATCAGGACCAAGGTTAAACTTTCTTCCACCTTTCAATGTTCCATGTTTGGTGCTCCTTTGCAAATGGCCAATTGTGTAACGTGGCCTTTGAAGAAATTTTGTTTAAGTCCTTCCCTTGTTTTCTGATGGTTATTGAGTTGCAATCAGTACCAGTGATGGCCTTAATTTGGGTTGACCATCATTCCTGGTCTTGAAGGACAGTCAATCTACTTAGAACCAATAGTGCAAAATGCATATCCTTGCAATTTTTTACTGGACTTAAGATCAGTTCTCCGATTTCCTCCCACAGTCCAGAAAATGCATCCAGGTTAATGCATGAACCAGTGAATTTTGGTTCCAAGCCCAAACAAACGTCGTCAGGAAGGGCATCCAGTGTAAAAAGAAAGCCAAATCAATAATGCGGATCGCGACTCCTAAAAGGAGCAGTGGAAAGTGTTTTTTCATAGGATTATGAAAAACCTCATTCAAACCGGAAAATTAAGTTAATGGGCTGAATTATACAGGTTTACGTTACAATTTATAAATGCTGTTTAGCAATGCTTTGCACTTTTCAAACCTTGTGCCATTAGCAACTTGGACTTTTTAAAACATTTTGATAGAATTGAACATGTTAAAATCCTTGTTGTTGGTAATCTTCTTTCAGTGCACACTGGCTAGCTAGATATTAGGTTTAAAATTGTATTATTGTAAGGTAAAGTATGACATCTAAATTAATCATATTGGTAACACATTTTATAATAATCATGGGCATTATTGTTTCTGTTTTTGTACTATTAATAAGCAAAACTATAATCACTGTCTTTAAACAATGACTTAAAATTAAAGTAAGAAAGTAATTCAATTTCTTATGTAAAGACTACACTGTATTGTATTTTCTTCGAGCATCTTTGGCAAGGCAAGCTTTGTGCTGAGATAGTTCACACTAGGAAGATCATTATCTATCACCCAGTGCTCAGTCAGCAAGAAACAAGATCTAGTGTGACTTGAGAAAAGCGATCCCTAATGCCTACTGCACACTACACACTTTATGGCTTGAGTGTTTACTCACTAAATATTTTTGGAAGGGAGTTCAAACCCTCACCTGATTGGAACTAGATTTTACATACACTCATATAATTCACAGCAGGTTTATGGTTGTAGTTAATTTATTGAACCTCAGTTTTTCCAGCATATTTAAAATCACTGGCTGTTTTTCATGTAGTATGCACTACCTAACAACTACCGTGCTAAAGGGAAAATTAGCATAAGTTGATGAGTATATCTTTAACTCTTAAACTTGCTGTATTGGGCTGCAGAAATAAGTTTATTTCTTTATTTTCCTTAAACGGAATACAATTTTAATGTTTTAACTTAAAGCTTCAATCAACAAGAGTCTTTGCTTAAATTAAAAGCATCGTTATTCCTGAGTGAGGAGAGAACAAGATTCTAATCAGTGTGATGGTTCGACCATCCCTGTACAGTCTAATATATCGAATTTAATTCTCACATCACACACACACACACACAACCTTTGATGGACGATCAGCTCATTTTTTTCTGTGCACCCACTGTGTTCCTACAGGTACTGAATATGGGACGGCTGATGAAC
>JAYDZG010000039.1:20975022-20987320 GCA_034509265.1 Microcambeva bendego
AGCTTAATGCAACGTTCAGACCGGCATGGATGCCATCTGACGGAGCATCCGGCTGTAGTTCATTTTACAGAAATAAGAGGCGGGGCGAACATTAGACACAAAGTGGGAGGAACCTGTGACACAAAAACATGGACCAAAGTGCTGATTGCCAATAGGTAGCTCTTGGGGTGATCGGACCGCCGCACAGGGTCAGCCTTCACTCCTCATGTGCATCAATGAGCCTTGGCCACTCATGACCCGGTCGCTGGTTTCATCATTGGACAACTTTAGATAGATACTGACCACTACAGACCAGGAACACCCCATAAGAGCTGCAGTTGTGAAGATGCTCTTACCCAGTCGTCTAGCCATCAGAATTTGGCCCTTGTCAAACTCACTAAAATTCTTATAATGTTCACGTGCTAAATATATCACACCTACTAACAGGTGCTGTGATGAAGAGGTAAACAGTGTTATTCACTTCACCTGTCCGTGGTCATAATGTCAGGCCTGGTCGGTGTATGCGTACAATATACAAGCCAGTACATTAAACTGTACTGTTATGGTGTTTGCTTTTATATTGCTTGCTGTCAGTCTAATCATGTGACCAAAAACAGTGAACAGTGCACGCAATGAGATATAGTTGGGATATAGTTGCCTATTTAGCTAAAAATCACATAAATTAAGTAGTTAAAGGATGTGACATCATGTACAAGTGGATCTTTGTGGTAAGGCTGCATGTGCGAGAGAGCAGCCCTAAACATATTTGATATGTTTGTGTTTCCTTGCTGCAGGTGTGTCAGAAGTCAGGCGAGATCTGTCTTCTAAAGCAGCAGTTGAAGGACGTGCAAGCCGACCTGAGTCAGAAAGCAGCTGAGATTGTTGCTCTAAAATCTCAGCTGCGAGATGCTCATTCTGAGCTGCAGGCCAGCCAGATACGGTCCCAAGAAGCCCAGGCGGCCGCACGCACTCGCACCCTGGAGCTGGAGGTATGTGAGAACGAACTGCAGAGGCGCAAGAGTGAGGCCGAGCTGCTTCGGGAGAAGCTGGGCCGCCTTGAGGAGGAGTCGAGCCGGGTCAGAGTCGTGCGGGGGCTGCCCACCAGCAAGGGCCAGTGCATGAGCCTGCCTCTGCCTCATAGTCGCATCGGCGGTGGCACGAATCAAGTCCATAACCCGGCTTTCCGCGAAAGGGAGGAAACACCTCTGGCATACGAGAGCGATGAGAACAGGGCCCAGCGGCAGCAGAGCACGGACGCACTGCACGTACTGCGTCTTCAGGTGGAGCAGCTACGGACCGAGCTGGTGATGGAAAGGAGGCACGGAGAAGACCAGCTGGAATCTTTCCAGGAGGAACGGCGGGTCTGGCAGGAGGAAAAGGACAAGGTGATTCACTACCAAAAACAGCTACAGCAGAACTACATCCAGATGTATCGGCGCAACCGGGAGCTGGAACGTGTGATGAGGGAACTGAGTCTGGAGCTTGAGAACAGGGATATGGAGGAGTTCGACATGCATCACAAAAACATCCACTTTGAGGAAATAACCGCCACAGAGATCTAATTGCTTTAGTGACCTTATGAAACACTGACTGATTATTCAATGTGACCCAAGTTCTTAGGTTCACAATGTATGGCTAGTGCACACAATAGGACTATCAAGAACAAATTCAGTGTACACTGCACAACTGATTTACCTTCAAGTGCTAATGGGGTTTACACCATTAGTCATTCAATTACCAAAAATTGCTGTCTTCAAAACAAGTTGCAATACAATGCATAAAAGAAATTTGAGTTGAGAGCAGATGTATGGGTTGTATTTGCATATTGTGCAGAAACAGCCATGCTTCATTTTAGAATACATGCTATGTAGTATGTAAACAGTAACAGCAGTGTTGGTGGTATACTCTTATACCAGTATTTTGTTTTATACCAGTATTCTGGCAGTTGCAAATACTTTTTCCTGTAATTCTGCCTCATATACTGATTTTTGTTGCAATCTTACTTAGCTGGTTCTTATTGTTTGGCTTGTAAGTAGCGTGTGGTAATATAATTGTTATACATTTAAACATAATTCAAAATTAAAAAGCCCACCAGTACTGAGATTCTGAATGGTTGTGCCACAGGTCGGCTGGGTGCCATCTAATGGGTAGAATTGGCAGTGCCTACAGCAGAACAATCAGCCACTGTGTCTGCCGGGCAGGTTGAAATGACTGTGTGTCCCTCTATGGAAGGCACTATGGATAGCAGGCCGAGGTACCTGTGCAGAAACCATGGGTGACTGAGCATGTGTCGCAAGCAGGGCTCCTCGGGAATGGGAGGGAAAAAATGAACATTTTGGAGGGATAATTACATCACTGACATAGTACACCAACAGATGGGGATTTGATAGTGATCCCCTTTTTAAAATTGCCATCATAGGTAAGGAAAACAGTTCTAATTCCTGAAGAATCAGAAGAATATGAACTGTTTGCATAGGGGGTTTGATAATTTAACAGCTTTGCTCATTTCAAATAATGGATATTGTGCTTTGTGTTTGGACACAGTAAGTGCACTAATAGGAGATCCTGCACTAATGGAATTTTCTATACGCTTTACCAGCATCAATATTGATTTTATAAAACGTCAGTGTTAAGAGTGCACTGCTTTGGGCATTATTAGGTAACCTTTAATGTTTGAAAATTCCCAGCTTATTTAACAGGTGGTTTTTTTTAATACATAATATATCAGTGACTAAATCTTGGTAGATATTTATATAGTTTTATTCCCATCCCCAGGGATTTCCAGTCATATCTGTGTAGAGGCCTGGTTGGCTGATGGCACAATTATTTGAACCTGGATTACAGCACTGGTGGGCAAATGAAATAGACCACTGTGCCAACCAAGCACTTTGCAGTAACCTTTACCAAAACATTTTTGCAAAAAAAAGACAATGAAATAAAGTAGTGCTTGTAGCAAATGTTAAAACTACTATGCTAACAAGGCAATATTTAGTTTTAGCTTGTGGATGCTTTTGGTAGTCCTCTGGGAGAGGTTTGGTTCTTGTGCGTCATCTTACATGCACAGCTTTTTAAATTTATCCACACACATGACGTTTAAGCCGGGAGATTTAAAGGATCATTTTAAAAGCTTTGTGTATGTGTGTTGGTAGTGCCTGGTTTTAAGGTATGTTTGGGATCATTGTCATGTCAGATAGGTCAGTGGAAGCTTAGTGGTTCAATGTCACTGGTTTAAGCTTCATCACTACCAAGTTGTTGAGCCCTAAGTATATTTGGTCACAAATGTAAAGTGGTTACATAAAATGTCATATATGTTGTAGATTTTGTGTTACATTTGTGTCTACAATTTGCCGAAATGTAGTAAAATATATTTTTCCATTTACCTTCCTGTGCCACTAGCTGGCAAAAAACACCCTAGCTTCACTAAGAGTTGCTAAATGGTTTTGTTTTTTATTAAACGGTGCTCTATTTTTTCTACAAAAAACTCTTAAGGGTTGTGAGAGAGTTACATTTTATTTTATTAGTCCACAATACTTACTAAAAATAGCTGGCTTATCTACAGTAGATGTTATCTTGCATGCTTTAAAGAAGTTTGTAATTTAGCTGAAGTTTGTAATTTAACTTTTGCACACACCTTTTTACTCCACTGTGGTTGCTATCTGGTAGTATGTATATTGTTACCACACTCTGTCCACCTCAAATTTCCTGGTTAAAAGTGCATTTTAAAAGGGGGAAACACCCCTTGTAATGGCTTCTTGTTGAAGTAATGCATCATAAAGTCAACGAAATAAGATATTTCTATTCTCTTAAAGGTCACTTAGCACCTCAATACTAATCACTTTATGTAGAATTACTATTTTTCTAACTTGATCTTTGTACATATATATAGCCAAATTATATTTTGCCTGTCTTCAGACCTTTCTTTATAGATTGCACAATATAGCATTGCACATGATGGAGATTTAATAGCATGTCTATGATAAAGTAGCATTACCAGGAGTTCTGGAGATCTGATTTAAAAGGAGTATCTGTTGAGATGGGACACCTAGATAGGAAATTACATAGCTTACATAGACTGCTGCCAGCAAAGTTTTCACTGACTATGGAGAAATTGTTGTGAACAGTATAGTTTATGTATACAGTAATACATACATGAGGAATTCATCCAGTTCTATATAAGGAGAGAAGGGTTGTACAATATGTATACTGTACAAACACATTTTTGTTGTTTTTACAGAGGAGTCTTAATGTTGGAATGCAATACTGAATAAATATGATGTATATTTTTTTATAATCATATGTAGCATCTCTACCTACTTTGTGGTAACATGTGGTTTAACAATTCTCTATCTTAAATACGAAACAGGGAATCAAGGGGAGTGATATAGCATGTGTAAGGCACTTTACAAAGACTTGTTACAGTTCGGCAGTGTTTTCAGGTAGATTTTAATCACTGGTTAAAAGAACCCACTGTTTATTCATTCATGTTCACTAGACTGTTAATTCTGAACAGGGTTGTGGGAGATCTACAGTCGATTTAGGCAACACTGTACACGTTTTGTCCAATGTACGAGTGTAGCAAATGGCATCTCCAATAAATAAACAAAAACCCACCACCTAACAGTACAACTAAGGGCAGACTTCGTAAAACAATAAATTTAGATAGAAATTGAAACAGGTCATGATGCTCAACCTGCTGCACCACCATAACACTAACTTAACTGGAACAATTTAAGAAGTTTTAGTCATCAATTCACTACTGATTTAATTGTATCTAGATTTAGATTAAATGGTGTAAGGATGCACTGATCAAAGCTTTTAATTGCTCGAACAATTTTGAAATTAGAGCTCTAGGCTCAATTTAGTTAGGCTACATTTCACATTGTTAAAGTAATAGATTTTTTCTAGCAAATTCTGCAAAACATCAAATTAACAGTAAACAAAAAGAGTTAAATTTTGATTCAGGCCAAAATTTGAATGATTGGCCCTTAAAAATTATTCAAAATTATTTTGACAGAGAAGCACATCCAAATAAAAGTACATCAAGTCATGTCCCTCACCAGAGAGGCAGATTCATAACAGTAATTATTGCTTTTATTTAACTTTATTAAATCACTCTGCATATCCACAATCATTTTGAGTCAGATCAAAATAAAAAAATCTCAAGTCTTCAGCTGTGTTTTAACTTTGTTTTGCCAATAAACTAGTCTATATTAGGCATCCCATCTGCACTGGCCTAGATTTTAGTTTAGTGATAGCAGCACTGTGATTTGCATGAAGAGTACCATGTTCAATCCAATCAATAGCATGCTTTTATCACCCCATTCAGACTGTTAACTGTGCCTTCTTAGGTTCATGAGTATTGTGTACTAATGTGTAATCGTTCATCAGTTCTTCTTTACATGTTTCCATCAATTATTTTATAACCATGACTGACTTACTTACATGTAATTATTTCCTTTAATGTATTTTTTAATGTAGATATTTTATCTATCTCAAAGGTATAGCCACTGGGAGTAGACCAAAGCAAATAACATACTGTATTTGTTTCAATCATTTTTTTCAAACGTTACTTGCTTTTATGTTAGTTGTGTGTATGTTTTAGTCATATGATTGTTGTACATTTCCTGTAAAGAAAACACTTTTAATTAAAATGTCACCTAAAAGTTTTTTGTGCTGCAGTTGGTATCTCATTTGTATTATGTGTGCACAGTTCTACTAACCAAAGGTGGTCAACAGATTCTAATGGGGCTATACGTTACACACACTTTTTGTAGCATAATTACTCAAGGCATGCGTAATAGAATCACATCAGATAGTGAATAGCATTTGTAATTAGCGGTGAAGTGTTAATGCACAGCTCTGATGCTCTTGGAAAAGTTTTAATGTATTTGTCTAATGGCCTTAATGTTTAGCTTAGCAATCAAAAAGCATGCCCTTTTGGGTTTTTTCCATCCAGAGGAAGTTATAGCACTGCATTTAAAGTACTAAAGGGTAAGAAATGGCTAAGAGGTATTGCAACAACCAGATATTTACTAAATCAAGCCAAGACACGTGGCATACCGTTTATTAATTTAACACAAATACATAGTATAATATTTTCACTTTAATATTGAGTTTTTTCAAAAACTTAAAGTGGTTTCCATTGCAATGATTTAAAAGCACCGTGGCAGTAACACTTGTTGCCGTCAAAAACAAAAGCTAGATGTTTAAACCATCATACTGCATGGTATTAACAAATCCATAGAAACAATCACAATTTTCAATGCCTCAAATAGCAGATTTTACACCAGGGTAGGATTCTCTTTGTCATTTCTGTGTGTCTGTGACTGAATGATCATTTGTAAGATGTAACCAAATGGTTAAGGTGCTGGGTTAGTAATACGATCACTGAATCAAGCCCCACCACTGCTGCTTGTTGCTGGGCCCCTGAGCAAGACCCTTAACCCTCAATTGCTGTATATTGTCATTGTAACATAAGTTGAAAATTTAACTTTCATTAGAAATTAGAAATGTTTTTAAATGTTACATTTTAAGGAAACATTAATGCAACATCTATAACACCCATGAGAGAAAGTAATCGTCTTCCTAAACAATTTAACTGGTTGTGCAAACTTTACTAGGAACATGAATCTTCCAATAACGTAAAATTAAAATCTTTGGATGTTCTTTGAACATAATTAATAACGTGGCTTTAAAATAAAATGCAACATACAGACTAATTATAATCTGTAATCTATCCACATATTTCAGATGAATTGTAGATTTTTTTTTATATTTTAGTAGGTTTTTTTTTTAAAGGTACCTCTACCAAAATAAAGAATTACAACCCAAAATGTCATCTCATGTATTGTAATCAGGGAGCTTTTGTTGCTCCTTTGCTCTTCTACATAGATTGAAATGTAACTACTAAGTGCTAAATGTGTCCAAGATTCTACTTGTAAATATTTTATACATAGTGCAGTCATTATTCTAAATGACTGCACTATGTGGATTAATTTGCAATCACATTCCTTGTAAGCTATAAACAATGTAATTAATGCAGTTATATCAGAGTTATACCAATTAATGATAGTAAGAATAATTACATTTACTAAGTGGATTGTCGTAGGGAATGCCATCACAGCATAAGAATTTTATTGACTTGATTTTCATACACGGTAAAGCTGTAGGTACAAGTTGTTGAATATTATTTGTTGGGTTATTTTATTGGATTTCTCCACACATGACCACTTCAAAAGCATGACGATTATTAATATTCTGTGCAGTAATTCATACAAAGACATGTTACTGTTGGTACTGTAGATACTATTGTTTTTAATGAATGTCTACATGATACAGCCAAAGTATCACCGATATTCCTTTAAACTTTCAGATTCTTTGGAACTTTGATGACAAACTCCATTGGTTCTTTGGCCTTGTTGCTGAAAGCTCTGCGTATGGAATCCACTGCGTGCTGGTGTGTGACTCCCTGAAGTGACTCACCATCGATCGACACAAGCTCAAATCCAGCCTGCACAAAAATAAGAACAGATGAATATGTAAGCTTTTACTCACTTATTCCACTGCTGCTCTTTTCTCCTACATAAGTGCACTCTAGTCTCTCCAAACGTCTGCCATCACAGTTTCACTTGAATTAACCATAACAAACTGCTGTTCACTTCCCTTCACCTCTCACTTCAGTATCTGTCAATGAGCTCATTCAACCTGCCTCACAGATTGTGTATGTAAGCAAATGACATCACCTCATGTTCATTGCTTTACTGCTGTCTGTTTTACCTGCAACCACAGCAACCAACAGGAGACAGAACACAAGAGTTGCTGTTAAACTGCTTTAAAGCCTAATTTGATGAGTTTCCATTATAAAACATTTACAAAATCAAGTAAAGACAGACCTTAAACGGTCTGCAAATAATCATTTATATATATAAAAAAAACCTTCTCCCAGTTTAATGTTTGATTCAACCTTGACTATAACATTTAATGGAAGTTGCTTTTGTAGGAAAGGAAAGGTTAAAACAATTTTTAAAACATTAAACTAAAGGGTGCTCCGGTTTCCTCCCACAGTCCAAAGACATGCAAGTTCCATGACTGTTTGATATCACCTTGTTGTTAAGTAATGAATCTTGTGTTACAAGTAACTACATTTTCTGTCATGAATGTAACTGAAATCTGTAAAACAGGAAATCCTTATTCATTTTTTAATAAACTAAAGAGCTGCTTATATAAAAGTAACTCTAAAATCTCTCTCTTTTTTTAAATCGTCTTAAAAGCCTTTTCTCCTTGTTGTATTCTCTGTGATGTCAGTTTCTTGACATCCAGCTCTGCTTGACCTGCTGCCACTTGCACATCTAGCAAATCTATAAATCTGATCCTACTCATCGCCTCTTCTCCTACCATATAGTGCAATAAGAGTGGACACCTGGTTCACTGAATCTCAAGGTCAACAATCTCTGGAAGGTCTGTGTAAGTTTAGTTAAGTGAGCTCTGCACACCTACATAAAACACAAACCGAGACCTTGAGCAATGAAAGCCACTTCCGTTGTCATTGCTGCTACCAGGATACATCTGCATGGAAATTCCCTTCACCCTCCTTACTGAACAAAGGTCTTTTCCATTTAGCTTTTTCTCCTCATGCCAAAATAGCAAAAATGAGATTGTATAACGTTTTTAATTTTCATTTGGCCTGCATTATAATTTAAGTTAATCATTTTCATTAATCTAATTTTTACAATTCCAATGTATATTTCCAATCCATTATAATTTGTGTTTAGCCATGAGGCACTTTTCCCACAAAGGCATTTTCACTTACCTAAAAGCAGGGCTAGCGAAGCACTTAGGCAGAGCATTAAACAAATGCAGCATAATCTAGTTTACTCTCCTTATGGCTATGTAATAACTATAAATGTGTTTATCTTCCATTATTTTTATTCATCTACAAATACAGTTGAAGTTAAAGGTTAAATGTAAAGATTGTGAGGCTTTACAAATTGTGGGTTTTCTACAATATGTTTGATCACAAGCGTCCACTTATTAAAGGTATTGATTATTAATACATCCACTTATTATTCAGTGATGTAGATGTACATTTGTATTTAACTTTGTAACTTGACCTTTCAAATTTTTTGATAGTAATTATAATAACCATAATTATCAGCTCGATTAGGCTGTAAGGTTGCACATAATGCTTGTGTGTGTTATCCTTTTTTAAACTGAGAAGTTTTGCTTTGTGTTTAGAATCAAAGAGAAATTGCAGTGCAGAATTAAGTGCAATTGTTGTTCCTGCAACTTTTTTAATGATGGTTTATTTTATTTCCTCTTATTTGAGAGCATGTTTCAAATATTGGGCAATGTGTTGTCCCTTGAACATTTTGCTTCCAGATTTTCTTTAAGCATTTTTGATAATTTTTTACTTATATTTAGCGACAAACATCAGAGGACAATCACAAAAGTTTTGGTCTACGCTCAGGGGATCTCGAATACATTGTCTGTTGCATCAGCTCTGCCAGGAAGCTGCGCTGCACAGCCACATGGACATTGTTTATGTAGGGGTGGGATATAAAGCCGGAGAAGAGCTTCTTTCACAACTGATGCTATTTCAAAAGAGTGGCGAAAGAGTGGATTGATCAGGATGTGCCTCTCCATACACAGTGCTGATTTGCATGTGCGCTCATCTAGTGTAGGTAATAAAATCCATATGGCTGGTGCCCACATCTTGGGGGTGGTGGTTAGCTTTGTTCTTCACAATAAGTGCAGTATTCAGCATTAGTGGAAAGAAATAATGATGCAATTGGACAAAATGCAAAGAAAAAAAAGTTTATGGTAGGGGCTCTAATCAGGCCAGTTATTTTTTTTCACAGACAAAAACGAATGTTCAAGGCTCCTTATTTTGTGCATGTGGGAATAATTTTTGACTGAATATGAAAAAAATAATTAAATCTTAGATTATATTAGATTAGTCTGCAAGTCAGTAAAGCTCAAGTTCAGATATTGTGTTTTAGAATCTTAGTTTGGTAACAAATTTTAACTTTAATCATCTTGCAATGAGATGTAAGATAAACATTAGCTTTTGTACTATGCATTTTGTTGATGGTCTTTTTCTATAAGCTTATGTGCAGCTGAACTGTTGCTGCTCCAACCAGTACTAACAGCACTTGGGTAGCTCTAATAGAGCAATAGTATAATTAACTGACTGTGAAAATGTTATTCTATATGTGTGAAACATTAAATGTCAAAATATTTTGCATATACAGAGATTGAAAAGGGCTGTACGCTTAATTTGGATCAGAAACATCTGGATCAATGAAGCAGTGTTTATTTAAACCTGAGACATGTGTTATTAGGCCTCTCTCAGACTTCTGCATTCATTATAGACATGATACAAAGTTTTGGTACGCAGACACCAAAGGGGCAGCAGGAGCTTATCAAGACTTTGTTAAATTGGACATTTATCATGATGACAAGCAGATTTGGAAGTGTAAACAGTGCCCAGCCATAACTCAAACATTCTCTGCATTCACATCATTGGCAAATGGATTATGCAGGCAAGATAGCAGCTGTGGACGTACCACACCATAGACTCAAGGTGTTAGGCTGAGCAATGTGACAGTGGGCTCAACACACATATACAGAGAAAGACCTTATTCATGCATTGTTCCATACAGGAGTCGGAGGAATCTGTGGAAAATGAAAGACTTGACACTGAATCTCCAGAACACTTGCAACTTGAGTCTCTTAGTAGAACAGGGAAGTGCTGTCACATGATAGGCTCCCATAAAGACAAAAGCATGCAGACACCCATATGCTTGGGATTCCAGGGAGTAAAACTAGCACTGAAGGTTTCTGAGGCAGAACACCAGGTATCGGGTACCAGCCTGTAACCTCTGGTGACCTTGCACCCTGGCCTCTGTATAGCAACATCAGGCCACTGTTTTTAGCTGTAACTGTTAGAGGCTACTGTGGGATGATTGTACATCCTACTTCTCTGACATGTATCTGCACCCTACTGTATTATTTATAGAGCTTCTTCCCATGTACAATATAGCCACTGATAAATTAGAAATGGCTTAAATAGTAGTTAACAATTAGGTAGCATGTGAATATGAACAAAGCTAGCATGGAACAACACTTGTTGCTTAAATGACCGTTTCAAAGCAGTTCATTTGCTTACCTGGTCAATGTAAGCTCATCTACCATAGATGCGCCTGCACTAGTCATGCCTTACAAAACGTCTGGAGTCAGCTGAAATTACTTCAATTATCAAAATAAATCCACATCTTAACAGTAACATTCAAAAAGTCTTCACACAGAGGTCACTGCAGAACTCATGAGTCAACCCCTGTAAATTTAATATAGGGATACAATGTCACTGATGCAGAGCAACAGTGTAAGTGGTTCAGGCACAGAAATGGCTACTGTCAGGAGCATGGCCATAAGTGATCCAACATTTACAATTGAGCAATAAATCACAGTGTTGACATCACCAAGCTCACTTACTATCCCCATGATTAAGGAGTAAAAACAATGGATATGACTGTTCATCTAAATCTGTTATTCAGTGGTTAAACCATTTGACAGGTATCATTTGTAAATTTAGTTTCGCAACAAAAATAAATGAAACATAATCATGAGCAAGACTTTAACATCATTACATATGCTGTGTATGTATGGAAGCAAACCAAAACACAAATGAAAAAGGAGTTAATGAGAAATGAGTGGATTTGCTGCCTTTTTATGAGATTTGTTTTTCCAAAAGTGTATTTACAATATAATGAAATTCATGTTGTCATTTTTATTTATCTTTGTCCCTCCACCAGCATTAAAATATATTCCAAAGAATATAAATGTTTTAGATAGGTATACATTATTGGTTATTAATTCTTGACACTAAAATATTTTTCCAATTTTTTTTAATTTTGTTGAAGTGTTCTTGGTTTAATTTCCAGGTGGAGCGATCTGATAGGTGTAGAGTTTTTCTTCCGGTTTCCTCTTACAGTCCAAAGTCAGGGAAGTGAGGCGAATTGGAGGCACAAAATTGTGTGACCCTATTGCCATTGAACTTGTGAACTGATGAATGAATGATAGTAAAATAAAAGTGAATAGAAATTGATGGGAACATGAAGTAACCTACACTGGTCTTCATGCAATGGAATATTTTAGATTATGTACTAAAACTATTTTTCTCAGCACCTTGCATTGCACCACTTCAGTAATTTACTAATGAGATAAATAGATTTGTTTGCAGCGCAGTATAAACAATGTAATGGTTGTGTTTTGGGATATGTAAAAATAGAATAACTTGGTGTAACAAGACCTATTATTA
>JAYDZG010000039.1:20987738-21005844 GCA_034509265.1 Microcambeva bendego
GATAGCTATTATTTGCAATTTTATTTGGGATAATTTCTGTTGGTAAAATGTTGTTTAACAAAAGGAGAATAGTGAAAGTCTGAGCAAAGCAGAGACACTAATGCCATACATGAAACAGGTGGCATACGCTGTAATGTGATATAGTGTAAAAGAATCATTAGTGCCTGTAGTGTGTGTTGTATAAGGTCTAAGTATTACAATCATTTGAGAGGGGGTAATAAATCAAGTGGACCTTTACCTTCAGCACCTCACTGGTTGACGCAGCTCCTCCTGGAAATATTTTCTCAATTTTCACCATTGGCTGAACCTTGGACTCGATTCCCCCTGAAATGCTTATACCTGACAGGAACAGATGAGACACAAATCCAACATATTCAAAAAATTGCAGCATGTTTACCTCTAATTTGCTTTTTACTGCTTTTATGTTATTGACAACAGTAAATCAGAATGAATCCTAATTCTGTGTATCACTTATTCATTAGCTGTCTGAGACCAAGTTTTGTTGTTTTTCGAATCGAGACTTTCCGCATTGTTTATTCTTTGATTTCTGTTGACCAAGTTAAAACCTTAGATGTCCATTGCTATTACAATGAAGACAAATCTGCCATTTTTTGTTAGTTTTCAGCTATACATCTTTGTGAAGAATGTGGAGATCAATTTATTTTTTTATGGCTCTCTGATACATTCAAACATATTTCACTTAAGTTTTGTTCAATGACCTATCACATAAAATTAATATCTATCTATCCTGGAGCATATCCTATCGTTTCAATGGGTGCAAGGCACACATAAACACCATGGATGGGCGCCAGTTCATCACAGGGATGACGAACACACATACACCCATTCACCTATGTGGCAATTCAGTGTCTACCAATAACCTGACTGTATGTTTTTGGACTGTGGCAGAACTCACACAGGAAACATACCTGGATTACTCAATCTGGGGACTGAACCTAGGATTGATTCCATAGTCCCCATCTGGAGCTATGTGGCACATTGTTTCAGTCATGCTGTGTGATGACAGGGCTACCCACTTAGGCACTTTGCTGCCCACCCTAGAAATGTCCACATTATTAAAGCCTGATTAAGTTTTGGAAACTTGGGATCTTAGATTAATCAAAAGACAGGACGGGAAGTCCTTTACCTCCAGGAATTATAAATGAATAAATGTTTAGGCCATGGTTGGCTCAAGCTTAAAAGCCCACAACACAAATGGGGCAACCACTAATAAATAAGAAACAAAAATACCAATAAAAAGATCTTGAAAAAACAATATTCAGATATATTTTAACATTATATATTTGTACATAATAATAATATGCATTTCACAGTCACACATTAAAAGATAGAAGCCCTATGTGTCATTCGGTCCCTAAACATTATTTTAACTGAAATCTGTAAAATGTTTACTAATTAGGCTGTAAAGATAATATTAATCACGACTTGTCACTACTCATTAGAGGTTGTATGTATAATATGGTTATAGACTTTAAATGACACATTTAAAACAAATTTATCTTAGCTATAAAAATATATAAATAAATACACAAAAGGAGTATAAGAGAATTACCATTTGCATCATAAATACATAGAGGTTTTGTGAACAGGGCGACTGAGACTCACCCAGAGACTGTTTGCTTTTGGAGAGACAGACCGTGGTCAGCTCAAACTCTGGTGTTGGTTGGTTTTCTTGGCCATATTCAGGTAAACCACTATGTCCATTTGATGTCTCACTTCTTAACAATTCCTGATGTACACCTGGCTCAAAAACCTGTGTTATCATTGTTCTGCTCCGCCTGTGTGCACTCCTCACTGTGTACCGAACCCCTTTTCCATTTGCAGAGTTGTCCCTTAAAGATTTGCCATGCCCATTCCTGTTGGGTGACCTTCCCCGCTCTGGTGCTTCATTAGAAGATTCACTAAGCAGGGAGTAAATGGGACTTATAGACCGCTGACAAAGAGAGCCAGAGATGTAACTGTCCACAGGTATGTCCAACAAAGGTGTGAAGGCTCGTGAAGGAGACAATTTGCCAGTAGGGAGGCTGGCCAGACGCAGCTGCTCCAACTCCATTGTTAACTGACGACTTTGCTCCAAATCCAGCACAGGCTGCAGTTGGAAACCTCCTCTATAGTCTGAGGTAAGACACAAAACACACAGTTTCTAAGTTAAAGAAACAATCTAAAGCTCTTAAGGACCAAATCATCCCCTCACCATCAAACAACATTGAAGTTAGATTGTTGGTATAATGTTCTTTTCGTAAAATCATGCACTAACACATGCTTGTTATATTTTGTAAGAAAACCATTATATTTCTTTTGTTTAGCAAATGTTATTGTTTTTCAGCTTTACCATCAATATGGTGTCTGTTCATACATGGTGAGGTTTTAAGGTGGGGTGTGACTGTTTTGAAATTGGAATCATTGATGCACTCCTGTAAAATGACTGGGCATTTCATGGAAGGTTATAAGGAAAGTTTTCAAAACTAATATTGTTTTCTTTTCATCAGAGAATAGTATACTACTTGTTGAAAGCTTTTAGATAATTAACATTACATTAATGACGATTATACAGTTTTAGTGTTAAGTATAATGTAATGCTTTATTATATTAAAACCTAATCTTGTGTTATATTATCTTAAACAAAACCTGAAAATGTGTGGTATAAAGGTGGAATATTATTAAAAACATTTAAATACATTTGGTTCTTTAAGTTAACACAAATTTAAAAGGATAGGCCTTTAGTACATCATATTACTTAGTAAATTGATCTCCACAGAGAGCTGAACCCGAAAATGTTTGCTTTAAACTAAGTTTCAATGATAGAGCAAATAAACAAAATATAGTGTCTAATCAATTTGAGTTAAACTTGGGTTACAACATGATTAAATTATTCAGAACTCAATAAAAACCCTTAATTTGCTTCAGCTGTGATGTGTTTAAAAAACAAGGGGCAATGCAATCGTGTGAAGGTGTTCAAAGTCTATTACAATCATGGTGAAAGCCAAGCAGCTGACACAAAAGCTATGATAGGAAATACTTTCATTAAACTAAAAGGGAATGTGAAGATTTCTGAGACCTAGGGTTAGACTGGAATGTACCTACATTAACCCATAAGAATCCAGACCCATTTTTCCTAAACTAAAAATAGGAGGCATAAAAACAGAACAAGTAGATCACATGGAACACATTTCTGAATTAGTTTGTGACAGATATGTCACAGTGGGTTATTTTGGGTTAAAATGAATAAAAACCAGATTTGCTTGGACATAAGGATTAACAATTTGTCTGGCACAAGAAAGGCAAGCCTTAGAGGGTGAAATTGAACCTTGGGTGTAATTGGACTTTTCAGCAAGACAATAATCCTAAGCACACTTCCAAGTCAACCGAAGCTTGGTTAAGAAATAAGTCCTGGAATGTCCGGGAGTAGCCTTTTCATTCTCCAGATTTAAATCCTATAGAAATTCTTTGGTGGGATTTAAATAAAGCAGTTGTAGTACAAAAGACACTGAACCTCAATGAGCTGGAAGCTTTTTGCATGAGAAGAATGGACAAACATTCCACAAGAGAGTGTTCAGAAGCTTGTTAGAACTTAACAAAATTGCAAAAGAATTTGATGGAAGGTGTTATCACTTTCTCAAGAAAGTAGCAACAGTATTTTTGTCCCAACTCTTGTGGTAAAAAAAAGGAATATATAAAGAAACAAATACATATCCCAAGCAGTTATGTGGATAAAAAAGCTTCTTGTGGTGGTTTAGAGCAGCCAAGCTGATTATGAATATTGCAGGTTATTTCATGTATTTCTTGTAGTTTGGTTCAATATTTTTTTTACTGGCATGTTTTTCATTTATGCCATTTCTGTTTTTGTGCATTGCAGCTTAATTAGAGTCACATTTTTACCCTACACAATTAACTAAAAGGTAAAAGAGGCAAATATGAAATACATTTACTGCATTTAGCAAACACTTTCATGCATTCTGGCCCAGGCAACTGAAGATTAAGGGCCTGATATTAGACAATATCGTACATATTAAAAAAGTTGCTGACATGATTGGTGTGCTTGTTGTATTCACATTGGATTGATATACAAAGTGAGTTATGATACCCACGGGAATTTTAACACAGCACCTTTTTTGATAACAGAGGAATATAGCACTGACGGGTTGAATTACTCCTCAGTGACCAGTACAAAAGAGATAAAGGACTAACAGTTCTAAACTTGTCTGAACAGTCTTCAAAGGTAAGAGGAGCATTTCTTGTATTTCACTAATAATTCAAATTCATGAGACCGGGCCAGTAAGCTCTTACAGCCAAGTACACTGTCAAAGAAGTATTTAAAACCCAGCATAGCAGAATATATGTGTACTTGAGAACCTGGTGACCTATGAATTTATGAACAAAGCCACGGATGAATGTATGAACAAACCCACAACAATTAATTTTGTTTTAATTTTAGTTTTATAATTAGGGTCCTTCACTGTGATAAATAAAAAAAAATTAAATAGAAGAATAACAAACGCTCAGACCCAGCAGTGATGGTCATTACCTGGGATGGGTGTTATAAGATGGCGACGTGGAGCTCCACCATGTCTAGGGGAGCGCAGAGCAGGAGAGCGCACTGAGGGCACACAACAGACTCACAGATAAAACTTTCAAACACATGCATTGCTCAGATCCTTATTTAATACAATTTTGTTTCTTTCATTCATTTATTGAGTGTTCCCAACTTTTTACTGAGAATTTGCTTCTATTAAAGAATAAAATAAAAAGATGATAGAAGAAAAGTATGTTTTGGCATTGGTAATCACAAAAATAATTTAAAGTGCTGTGTTGCTACCAAAACTTCTTACCAGAGTGGGTCTTCAAAATATCGTAAGCCTCCAGTTCAAAAGGCATAACCATGCTCTCAAACCGCCCTAAGTCTGTCGGAGGGATGACCATTCTAGACAAAGCAGAGTTTTTAAAACAGGCAAAAGCTTATTCAAAATGTTAATTCGAGATTATATAATTATAGGCCATGTAAGAAGCTTTCTCCCTAACCTTAAAGGGGACATGTTATGCAAAACTTACTGCTTTTGTTTTTTCACTTGGGTCTCTACTGCTCCAATAAACCCTCCACTCAGTCAGTTGAAAGATTTTGATGTCAGTAGTCATATGCTTCTACGAGCCGTTTGTATTTCTCCTCCATTAACACATCACAATGGGGACATTTAAAAAAAAAAAACCTCACCTGTCAACACCTACCAGAGCCTCACTAGATAAATTGAAGATCCGCTATTTTTGGTCTACTGGTTTTGCGTCTGTACCAGATTTAGCAATTTTGCAGGATTTTCCTCTGTTCATACAGAGCAGCTTTACTTTAAGATTCTACACCTGACAGGAACTTTTGAATATCAGTCTGTATGTGATGGATGGGGTGTGGCCAGCAACAGCTTATTTGCATAAACGTGACAGAGCCCGAAAATGGCTCATTCTGAAATAGACTGAAACTGGTAAAAATAAAGCTGGTGAAATCTCTTCATGTGAGATCATACGTCTTATTCTAACTTGTTTAAAAAGAGGTACAACATGTCCCCTTTAAAGGAAATATTAAGATGGGTGAATCGCTAGCAAATATGTAAACAGTTTTTGCATCCCCCATAGTTTATACTTAACAATGTGCTAGTATTTTGTAAAACAACTTATTTAAGAAATGCTTTAATGTGGATACATTTTTGCCTTTAGAAATACAATGGATGTAAATGCAAATCCTTAACAAATGGGAGTGCATATATTTGAAAAGATTAAATGAAAGTGGTTGCCTTAAGCTAGTGGCACTTAAACCATCTTTCCATCCCCGTCTGACCTTATCTCCCTCAGCAGCAGCAGCTTTTCAGGCCGGTCAAGTATCGCCAGCAGAGGGCGTACCAAGTCCTCCACCACTCGCTCTGCCAAAAACTACAGCACATGGAGGAAGAAGCAGGCTTGTTACTTGTGGGACTTTTTCAATTTTTAATGCCACCACTCTGCAGTGAGCTTAAACCATACATCTAAAAAAAACTAAAGAATGTAGACGTGAGTGCTCTGTGTAACCTCTAGATACTTGTTTTACAGGATTTTAACTCAGGCATTCTCTTTTGGCAAAAATAACTTTGAAATATTTTTTTCACTGTATTTTCATCAACCACTTTATCCTGGCCAGGGTCTCAGGAAATGACCCTGAAACATAAAATTCATTTAATGGAATATTTAAGAGTTTTGCCACTGTTAAACAAGGCTTGCTCTTGAGAGGTATTTGATCCAGAAAGTTGCTTGCAACTCAGCTGATACATTTAAAAACTTAATGATAATGTCCAGTGCTAAACAAATATATGTTTGACTTGACTATCAAGAATACATTATGAAGTAGAGTCAATCATATTCTCACACTTACCCGATTGCAATGTCTCATGACTGCAGCCACCTCATCCTCATTTAGAAGTTTACGTGCCATTGCCTCCACCATTGCCATGGTCTCTGCTTTGGGAATGGCCTCATGTTGCCTCACTCCAGCTCGCGTCTCCCGTGGAGAACTCAGAAGGTTAATTATAGGATGTTTACGTCCCTTACCTGAGGACAACACCACAAAATCTTCAAAAATCTAGTTCCATTAATCTCAGGCTATTAAAAGGCTGTTTAATACAAAAGGCTTATGCAGTAGCTGGTTGTACATAAGGGGAGTACAAAGAGGACAAATTACACCACATTATATTATGCTTTCAAAAATAGAACTAAAACCGAAGCTACTTTGACCAGTGTGCTAAAACTGAAAAGTAAAGTCATACTTATTCATGTACAGTGCTGTGAAAAACTATTTGTCCCCTTATTATGTTTTTGTACATTTGTCACTTACATATTTCAGATTATCAAACTAATTTGAATATCAGACAAAGATAATCAGACTGAATACAAAATGCAGGTTTTTAATGATTATTTCATTTATTAAGGGAAAAAAACTATAAAAACCAAGGTCCACTTTTTTCTCGTCAGTTCACAGAATATTTTCCCAAAAGTCTTGGGAATTATCAAGATGTTTTTGGCAAATGTGAGACTGGCCTTTGTGTTCTTTTTGGTCAGCACTGGTTTTCGTCTCGGATCTCTCCCCAGTCTCTTATTTCTTATTGTATAATCATGAACACTCCTGGATGAGTCGTCGATGAGCTCTCGAAGTAATTGTGGTAGGCCAGCCATTCCTGGAAAGGTTCACAACTGTTCCATGTTTTCTCCATTTGTGGATAATAGCTCGTACTGTAGTTCACAATGGTAAAGCCTTAGAAAAGACTAAGGTGGCGTACTTTTCCACATAGGGTCAGGTTAGTTTTTATAACGTTTTTTAATAAATGAAATCATCATTGAAAAACTGCATTTTGTATTCAATCAGGATATTTAAATTTGTTGGTATTATGAAACATTTAAGTGTGAGAAACATAAGAAATCTGTAAGGGGGTAAATGCTTTTTCATAGTACTGTACATATAAAGGAGCAGCAAGGGTCTTTTCTGTAAGAAGTTTGCACATTCTCTGTGTCCACATAGTACACCAGCTTACTTCCACATGTCCAAAGGTTCACTAGAGGTATTCAAATTTACCCTAGAAGTAAGTGTTTGAGTGAATGTGTGTATCTCTGTCTGATAAACTGTCAGTTTAGTCATTTGGGTGCCAGACCCACCATGAGCCTGATTAGGATAAAGCAGTGAGAAATGACACATTATGATCGTACTAACACTGTGGCTCATCATTAGTCATGAAGAATGACTGTAAAATGTCTGTCAAATGGAACTGTTGGCAAACTAAAAGCCAAATAGACAATGCTTGCTAGTCTTTTGGGGGTTCTAATCCAGGCTCTGCTATGCAGCCACTGTTGGGTCCGTGAGCAAGACCCATAACTCTCACTGCTCCAGGGGCGCCATTCAATGGCTGACCCTGCGCTCTGATTCCAGCTTCCAAACAAGCTGGGACCTGCAAAAAAAGAAGTTCGTTGTACTGTACATCTGATTATGTGAAATGACAAATAAAGGCCTTCTATTCTATTCTTTCAACTGAAAAAAGCATCAGCACCTTACCATCTACGTCAACTAGAGGAATGAACACATATTTGTCATTTTATTGAACATGATGTTTTCCACATTTTTTCAAGAATTTCATTAAATAGCATAATATTGACAGCTGTGAGTCCGGAAGTAAAGCTTGTACCTAAATACCAATCAATTCATTTGTTTCATTAACAAATAGTAACATAGATCTAAATTCTTACCTGGCTCATTATCTAGGTGTGTAGGTGATTTGGAGTGTGTTTGATGTTGCTCTCCCCTTGTATCTTTTCTGTCTTTAGAGGCAGATCTGTCTCTCTTTCGGCCACTTTTAAACAGTAAGTTCACAAAAGTCTTTGAGCGTTGCAGTGTACTTCCAGGGGCTTCTGGTTTTTTTGCTTGCTGCTGTTTCTTCTTTTTTTGCTTTGCCTCTGTTCAATATCAAAACACACACAACAATAAAGTCACCATTGAAGATATACTTTAGAATACACTGCAACAAAAGCTTTACTTTGACTGCTAAAGGAGGTCAATACAGGGATCGTGCAGGAAATATGATGCTGATTCAAAGGAAATGTAAATTAAAATTTATAGCACAACAGTGAGCTGTTAAAACGATGCAGCAAAGGGGCCAATCTGGCCAGTGTGTGATGCTCAAGATAGTGAAGCACCAAGATACACAGCACCATCTCACTCAATTGGAAAATTATGGTTTAGCCAGAGGAAATGATGTGCATTGTGAGTGCAGCCTAACAGAACTAAGAGAAGCACGAAAACCCCTGCTTTCTCCATTCATATTCACATTATTTGGGTAGTTATTATAGTTCACACAATAGTTCAAGGTGGCTTAGTGGGTAACGCTGTCACCTCACAGCAAGAAGGTCCTGGGTTTGATTCCCAGGAGGTGTGGTTTGGGTTTTTTCTGAGTGGAGTTTGCATGTTCTCCCCGTGTCCGCGTGGGTTTAAGCCGGGTGCTCCAGTTTCCTCCCACAGTCCAAGAACATGCAAGTTAGTTGAATTGTAGACACTAAATTGTCCATGACCCTGCTTGATATAAATTTGTGAAGTAAGTAAACCTTTCCTGTCATGAATGTGATTAAATGGTAAAACATGACATTAAAATCCCAATACAACAAACAAACTCAAAATATTTAGGAAAGCCAGTGACTTTTTAAATTCTTAAGTATTGAAGTTAGCAACTGATCCACTTTTGCCTATACTTGGCTCTGTGAAGTAACATTTCTGCTCTCATACACTGTACATCAAATCAAGTACCAATTAGGATTAACAACAAGCTCTAACTGATACTAAGCCACAAATGTCTGTGATATGCTTGCAGAAACAGGCTCAGTCATTGCATTGAATAAGATAGGGTTCTATTATTGTTTTGAAGTAAATATTTCAATCACCAAAATTACCTAGAATGTTTGATGTGCACAATTATTTCACAAATATTAGCTTGTCAAGAGCTTTTGCAATGGTTTATGGGTGAGGGTTGTTGTATTTTGCAAGTTCAAGGTGCACACAGAACAGACACTTGTACAAAATGGTTGAAAACCCCTGCTTTACGACACCTACACTACCCGCTGCACTACCATAAAACTCATATTAAAAGAATTTTCCCCGGAGCTGCGTGCCACCAACAATATCAAAATACCCGAATAACACTGACATTTTTGGTGCATGAATAGAGGTGTGTCCCCTCAAGGAGAATTTAACTGCGATATAACATGACCAGAATATTGAGATAATGCCTATCCCACCCTTACCCTCCCAGATGAATAGATGTAACGACAGTGGAGATTTAGCTTGTAGATGAGAACATGCAATGACAAAATAGTGAATAGTGAATAGTGAAATATGAATTGAAATAAAATAAAGTATGCAAATAAACAAAAGTGCGATTAAAAGATACCTGAAACATAGTGAAACAAGAAAGCAGGATGGTACTAAGCACATTAAAGAACTTATACCTGAAACAGTGATGTGGCTCTGGGATCGTCGGATGGGTTTGCGAGGTTTGCTGAGAGCCACCAGCACTGCGGTTTTTGCAGAGTCTAGAACCTCCTTGTCTCCTGCAGAAAATGTCCTTGTTCGTGCTTTACCAAAATTTCCACTCCCAATCGCTGTATCTTTCAAGAGAATGGTTTCACCCACGGTCCGGCTGATGTCTGTGGAGAGGACCCTGGAGGGTTGGGTTGATGTATCAGGCTCCAGAGGTTCGGTCTGAATGGCCATTTCAATGCGATCAGAGCTGAGCTTTCGTGATGAGCCATCTTCAGTGGATATGCATACATCCACCATCTCCGAGCCAAATTGAGGGGGAAACATGACCTGAGAAAGGCCACTAAGGGAGCTGACTGGTGTACCAGAGGACAGAGATGATGTCGATGAATAGGAGTCTGAACCCTGAGAGGAGGATGGTTGGCCCCCATTAGCCACTGAGACAACAGAATTATAGAGATAAATTTATACCCTGAATGAAGTGAAAACACTTTTTTAAATTGAATTAAGTCTTAAAGCAATGGTCAGAAACAAGCACAAAACCATGTTTCCAATAAATCCTCAACTAAATTTAGAAGGATGGTAGGTCACTGCTCTTGCAGCTTATTTGTCTAATTTTGAAATTCAAGTATGGATATACTGAATGACAAATGACATACATACATTTATTTAGCCAGCTGTACTCTGCTATCATCTCCTTGTATGCAGGATACCTCCCAGCCTCCTTAATAGGAATACAGCAATAATAAATAGCATTAGAATCCCAACAAAGAATTATTAAAATGCTATAGAATATACACACACTGATCTCTGACCACCGTCCTAATATTCTCTTGGGCTCCATTTTGCTGCCAAATAGCCCTGCAACTGTAATGCACTATATATTTTGACAATTTTTATCAGAATCAGCGTAACCTCTTCAGCCATTTGAGCTACAGTAGCTCCCCATGCACATCAATGTGCCTTTGCAACCAATGCCCCTTACGCTGGTTTACCACTGTTGCTTTCTTGGATGACTTTTGATAGGTACTGACCACTGAAGGGTAACACCCTTGTTTTTACCCTTTGGTTATATTCATGAGAGGACAGGTAGTTAAGTAAATACATTATTCATCAGTTCAAGTTTAATGTCACATTCAATCATGGACAGGTTTCTGATAAGTTCACCTAATTTGCACCAAACATTAATTCTTGCAACTAGTTGCCCCTTTCTTATCAATAAAAGTGACCATCCGGTCTAAAATCAACCAGGAGTGTCACTTGTACCCCATTTGCATTTATTCATCGTATTTTACTCTGGTATTTACAACCGAAAAACAGCTGTATGAAAATAATTAGTTGTGAGTTCAGGGTCTTGTTTAGAGGACCAACAGCAGATGCTGAAACATCGAACACAACAAAAGTATCCCGTGCTGTGTCTTAGACTTAAAAAAAATTGTCCGGATTATAATTCTTTACATCAACAAAATGACATATCTTACCTTTAAACATATGAGAACCTTTTTAAATAGCGAATGCAATCAGTTATCATGTAAATATTATTGTAAAGCATACTTCAGATTTATCTAGATTGGTTAGCATTAATCGGATTTTCTCTTCCTCACTGTTTAGGATTTGGCAGAAAAATGTCAGATTTTGTCCCACTAGGAGAGCAGCTGGCACTGTTTTCTTTAAGAGAATCACATGAGTAAGAGAGGTCAGTGAAGAGTCACAGAGAAGCTGCTTATGTTAGCAATAGGAACACCCAGTATTTAGCAAGCCTAGCATGCTTAGACCATCTTGGGCTCGATTTAGCAACAAACCATTTTAATGTAGGCTAAAGAATGATGGTCGTTAAAAAGGAATTTCTGCTGATTATAACCTGATCCCTGCAGTCTGGTAAATAATGCACACTGGCAGTTTTTTACACATGGAATCTGAAACCTTGCTGAGTAAAGTGATCAAGCAGAAATGTGACGACTAAATGCCAGCTGTCTCCTTAACTCTGCTGCCTCATTGATGTGCTCAATAAGAAGCTGTGTTTAACACATTGTATGGTACCGGTTTCTAAACATATTGTCTATCATTTTTGGTAAAAAAAAAAAAAAAACACACACACATGGTGAACAAATAGTGCACTAGTGACAGGTAATGGCTTATGGATATTTTATAGCAGCCTAAATATATTTTATTCGGACATAAAATCAATCAATATCTTAGTGCCCGACTCTTGTAACACCACCAAATAGCAGCACTTTGATGTAACTGCTTTATTGTGGATTGTCCACCAACTAACTAATTTGATGGTTTCTTTTCACGGCATATCCTCTAAGGGCCAAATATCATCCCACCCTTACCTAATTGGTTTAAACTTGCTAGATTTATTGGAAAGTTCTTTTCTATATCTATCTATATCTATTCTTTTATATAGAAGGCACCATCAATCAGCCAGCAGAGGTCATAGCTGCATAAGTTGTGAGAGAGTGCCTCTTCGGCTTAATATTCCACCCTTATGTTTGATGATGCCGATGTATTTGAGAATCCAGCTGAGGTGTACTAGTGTGTGTTACCTCTCCACCACCTGAGCAACATTATTTCTTCATGACATTTAGTAATTCTGCCTAATAGAACTCCATAGCTTTGGGTCTGAAAACCAAGATGGGCCTGGTAAAATGTCTTTTTTTGTTCTTTCAAAATATATGTTAAACTTATTTTGTGTTTAATGCCATTGTATTGCTACAAAACACACCCAAAATGTTTTTTCATTAAAAACGTGCAGTCACCTGTAGCCACTGGTACAGTTAAAATGAAAGTTAATACACACAGTTATTTTGTGCAACATTCAGCAACTTAGATTATTAATCACATTATTATGCTGGGTCGGACTACTGGTAATGGTTAAAGTGGAAATTGGCCTTAGTCATTCGATGGATTGGTTTTGTCTCAAAGGTATTCCTTTCTGGTGCCTGTGTTCCTGATGTGGCCTTATTTGTCTAAAGCAGTTGATGAGAAAAAATGAAAATTGTCATCCATTAGTTAATTTAGAATCATTACTTATAATGTTCAAAGACACAACAATGGGACGTTTTAGAGAAGCATCTAAAGGGGAAACAGAATACTAGCTGTTTTTGACATTTGCTAGAAGCATACTAAACACTCCCTTTATATCTTATTTACCCTTCAGCATTTGAAATCTGTGTTTTTTAATCATTAAGATGCAAGACTTGAGTTTCCAACCGAGATATGATTTTAAACACTACACTTTACTCTTTGAAATATGCCATAAATTTTGTGTAAGCTTTTGATGATGGGTCAGAAAACAATCAATTAATTCTTACCTTAATGGTGAGCATTACATGTGTGTGACTCTTCAGGACTTCTACAGCATTGCTATGTGTAATATCCTCAAAGCTCACCCCATTAGCTGCCAGAATCTGGTCCCCCATTTTAATGCCATTTTGCTCTGCCAAGCCCCCAGGGTCCAGCCTCATAGACAAAGAACAAAAGTTGACAAATAACACACTCATTTAAACCAGGTTTATCAGGTAGGCATTTAATAAATATGAACCCTAGAGCTAAGCATTTTTTGTCCAATCATACTTAGAGACATAAATTCCCAGGCCGAACTCTTTGCCCCCACGGATGTTGAAGCCTAGACAATAATCGTCTGAGGTGGTGTAGAGGTGTACTATCCTGCGCAGAGCTCCATCTGAGCTGACCTCTGAGGGGGTGCGGCCACTTTCTTCCACCACCATTCTTCGATGGATGAGATCAACCCTACACACAATTATATCTTCATAAGATGCAAATATTGAGAAATACTTAATACTAATGCATAGATAAGTACTGTTAAAGTTACAATTTAAAATATACACTTGATGTTGTAGTTTAACTTACTTAGTTATGTAGATAGAACATAGATAGAATGGAATAGAATGCCTTTATTTTTCATTACACATGTATACAGTACAATGAAATTCTTTCTTCGCATATCTCAGATTTGGTCAGAGCACAGGGTCAACCATTGAATGGTGCCCCTGGAGCAGTGAGGGTTAGGGGTCTTGCTCAAGGACTGCATAGCAGAGCCTGGATTTGATCTACCAATCTCTGGTTGATAGCCCAAAGCTCTATCCACTAGGCTGCCACCCCGGTGTAGTTATGTAGCAATGTATTTAATTGTATAATCTTTAGCCGATGCTTTGTTAAGTACAGTTCATTAAATGCCCTACCTCAATTATTAACAGAAATATCCATAAACAAAACAGTTACTTTGAATATTATTTGGCAGATAATATCCTTTGATAATGATGCTTCTACAAACCGGTGACTGAGGGTATACTAGAAACAATCATTCAACCGTTAACCACCCACTAATGCTAATGAACCCACCTGTATTATCACTTAATTAAATGCATGACCATGAAGTAACTCTACCATCACTGTATGGTGAAATAGTAGCTGGAGGGAAAGATAACAAGCAAAGGCCAAGAGTCAGTGAGTTTCCACCTGCTTAGAAAGCGAGAGTATGAAACAGAACCAAACAGTTAATCTCCCCAATAGCATTATTATATGGATATTGTGAACTAGGGTGGCACAGTGGCTTACTTGGTAGCATTGTCCCCCAATCCCCAGATGGGGTGACCTATGTCATTTCTGTGTTGAGTTTGTATGTTCTCCTGTGTCTGTGTGGGTTTTCTTCGGGTACTCCAGTTCCCTCCCACAGTCCACAAACATGCCACCAGGTTAATTGGAGACACTGAATTTCCATGTGGGTACCTAGCCACTAGGATACACAGACCAGTGCATTGTGGTGTTGGTCCCAAGCACGGATAAGTAGGAGTGTTGCGACAGGAAGGGCATCTGGCATAATAACGGTGCAATCAAATGGGATAGATAGATATTGTGAATTCATGTATGTCAGTCTGGTTTCTAAACACACACAGGCATGAGCTATACCTGTCTTTACCGACTGTTAAATGCCCAGTCAACAGTAACATGGGAAACCAAAACATGCCAAAATGCTAGCAAGGAATAGTTACTTTAACATACTGTTTAGAGGTGTTTTGACAATGTCTAATAATATCATTTTTTCCAAACTTAATAAAACCTTATTTCAGCACAACTATTCTACAATGTATTACCTTATTTGTACAAAAAATGTCCTCCTACCATGTGGTCTTCTCTTTGGAGTAGCGGATGCCAGGCACCTTTCCAACACGTCTGACTACCATCCGCAATCGACTGTTCCCTGTCAAAACCTTCACCGCACTGCTCATGGTAATGCTCTCCAGGCTGATGCCATTTACCTCAACCAGCTTGTCCCCAACACACAACCCAGCACATTCTGTGGAACACATTAAAACGCATTTTAGACTTAAAGATCATTAAATAATTCATGTATAATACTAAAGAAATACCCAAATGTTGATGTATAGAAACATTACATCTAGTCTTTGACAGAAGGTTAGAGTTTGAACTATAGAGATAAGCCTAGGATTGTTGTTACCGTTAGGCTTAAAGTTAGGGTTAAAGCTAGGGTTAGAGTTTAGGTTGGAGCTAGAGTTAGGGTTCAGGCTAGATTTAGGGTTGGATTTACGGTTTGGGCTGGACCTAGGGTTATAGTTAGCGTTAGGGCTATGGTTTAAGTTAGGGGTTGAGCTAGCATCAGGACTAGGGTTAGGGAAATAGATACAGACAGACGCAGCATATATGCATTAAATGAATGTCTGCAACCAACACAGACAGTAAAGCTCATGTGTTGTATAGGGTAGGCTAACTGTGTTTAATAAAACGTATGAGTGATTGATACAGATACTGTATCTGTTCAGGTTGCTGTTTCTTAGACTGACAATTGTTTCAAATGTTTTGTGTGATTTGTATATTCTATCAAAGTAAACGCATTTTCCTGCCATATTTGATAATGATTTTTCCTTTTTTATTTCCACAACAAATGGTCTGGCACTGTTATATATCCAAAGTGACTTGCAGTACAGGTACAGTGTACAGTCTGAGCAATGAGGGTTTAGGGCCCAACAGCATCAACCTGGAAGTGGTGAGATTTGAACTGGCAACCTTCAGATTACCAGTCCTGTACCCTAACCACTAGACTACAGTACATTTAGGAGTTGTATGTAAGGCACATGTTTAAAAATATTTTGTCATCTGCTGTTACAGTTCCTATTGGCATATGTTGTGCAGAACTAGTAAAACTTTTCGTAATACAGTTTAGTTGGACATACCTGCTGAGCTGTCATCCTCCACTTTGCTGACGAAGATGCCCAGGCCATGCTCTGAGCCACCACGTACACTAAAGCCCAACCTGCCATCTTCACTTTTGTCCACAGTAATTGTGTGGATGTCTTCACTGTCATCTCCACCTGAATTCAGACAGCACCACACAACCATGGCTCACTCTTAAAACATTATTTGGTATAAGTAAGTATATTTGTAATCGGATAATGAAAAAAATGCTGTTTGTTTTTGAAATAATCACACCTGATGAACATTTTATTGAAATTGAATTAAAAGTAGATGAAAACTATACACATCACACTCACCATCCACAGGTGCATTGATGAGGATCACTCGACCCATTGGGGATGAAGATCTAAGACCTCTTTGGCGCTGCTGTTTCTTGTGCAGATATCGTGGCAGGGTGGAGGTTCCTGAGCCCCCTGGCTGGGTGATATTATGGGGTCCATTTGTCATCTCTTTTTGAGGCTTGGCAGAGGAATGAGCCATGGTGAGATGGGGGACCCCAGTCGACCCCTCATTCAGGGCTTGGATTAAACAAGGATTCTAAGCAGCTCCACAAGGTAATCTTGGCTAAAGAAATCTCTGTTGCGATGGTAAAGGAAAGCATGACCACGATGGATCGCAAATTGCTTTCTTTCAATGTGTAATGTCTCCTCGAAAAGCAAATATTATCCAGCATGTGTCCACAGAGTAAAGTATTAAAAAACATTAGATCCAAAAGGCAAGACTTGTTATGTTCCTTGTGATTCTGTCCAGATATGGTGTCTCCATTGACTAAAAAGGGGTTGGATCACATGTGTCAGTCCGACAAGAGTCACCAATCCACCTCTTCAAAGCCATGATACTTTGCCTTAAACTGCTTATAAACAAAGTTGACAAAGGAAGGTATATCTGTGAGGAGCGGCTTTGGCAATGTTGATGATTTCCCAGGGGAGGTAAGGTGATCTGGGTACCTAATACATTCTAGAAGGGAAAACCGTTACACAGCCTTTACTGTGACTGTACACTATTCAAAGACATTGTTTTATAATTAACTCTGTACTCTGTATTAGAAGGATTAGCAGTTTTTTTTATTTCTTAAGTGTTGAGCACAAACGTTACATGGGGGGCTTTAGACACTAAACGCTATTAACAGAGTTGTAGAGAAACCAAGACAATTCTACTCATTGTAGAACACAACAAAAACTTGGCTGTTGTAGCTATAAATACATAATTAATTGATTTGTGTTCATTAATGAAGCATCCATTAGGAAATTTAGTTATAAACACACACAAGAACAGAAAGCCAAACATGCAACCATAATTTGCCTACAAATGAGAATGTCTGCATATATAAATATAAGTGAAGTTTGAATATTTACTTTATTAAGCTAGTAATAACATCATTTCAGCAAACAACATAGTATTGTATTACCTGAAACCATTTTGCTCTGAATGACCTCACCCGAGATAGACAGAGGGTAACAGTGGATCACCCTGCTGCTCCTCAGTCAGACTTATTGGATTACTGAAGAAGCTTATAATAGCTACTCATTAACCCTACAGAATAGGATTTTATGCTATATAGTTTTAAAATATAATTTATACCTAAAACATGTAGACACAGGAGAGACAGGACTCCTTACTAGACGTAAGCTATTTTTAAAAACCAAAAATTAAGAGCTGCAACCAGAAATAACAGGGTAAACAAGATAGACAGATGTTTTGTTTAAAATATTGCACTGTGGGAATCCATACATATCTAGTTATGATCAGATCATGTACCAAAAAAGGAGAACATGCAGGGAAAGAAGATTTACCAGTTCAGAAAGCAGTGCATTT
>JAYDZG010000039.1:21062368-21082062 GCA_034509265.1 Microcambeva bendego
CACTGGAGTAGCAGCAGCATGACCCCCCACCCACCCAAAAAAAGGGAACGGCTTGGCAGGTGGTTGTCACAGACAATTACTCTTCTAATCCTTCCTGATTCATTCTTCTCAAGTTTTTTATTTTGCTGGCGTCCTTGTCACTACTGGCAGGATTTAGGTGGCACAGACAGTGAGCGTTGTTACAAGAGTGGTGGACAGGTCCATAAAAAGATTATACATTCATGACAGACACACGGTAGTTACTCGTTACACAAGATACAAACATAGTCATGAACAATTTAATATCTCCAATTCTCCGATAGTGCACTCCAGAGTAAACCCATGCAGACACGAGAACATGCTAAATCTGCACAGAACACCCCCTGGTGATTGATCCCGGAACCTTATTGCTGTGTGGCACAGTGCTTTCCACCGTGCCGTGGCCCCCCCACCCCCCGGTTTCACATTTAAGACATAATTTCACTTACAGGTTGGTAAGTGTATGTAATAATATTGCTCACAAACGTATGTAAAATGAGCTTTATTCACTGCAATGAGACACTGCTGCCACCTAAAGGTGACAACGAGACAATTGCACCTAAAATAGAAGCAGTAAAAAGGCTTTTTCGAGTGATCGGTAATTATTTTTATTTCTTTCTATGCCCACAGAGTGGTACCGGTCTGCGGCCTCTGGACTGAATACATTTTAATCGGCATACTTAAACATAAACACACTGCATAGTTAAAACATTTATATTACCAGAAGGAGAACTTGCTCTGCCCCTCTGTCTCTATGGCAACCAGCCCATAAAAAATGTTGGTCTGATGCCCTATTGGCCAAGCTTCCAGCGTTGCTTGTGAGCTGGGCTCTCAGCCAAGAGTTCAAACATTACAGTTGCTTAAACTTGCCCCAAAACATCCTGCATAGCTTCATCAATAATAGTAAAGGATCTTTAGTTCAGAGTAAAACAGTAACCACAGCTCAGATATTTTATCTGGATCAAACGGGATTTTCCAGGTTTGCTAACAAATGAACCAAGAAAGCAAGAGTAAAATGATCGCTACTACAAGAATGGCACAAAAATACTTAAAAAGTCCTATTATGCACAGAACCTTCCAGCAAACACATGCAGACATGAATACACACACAAAGTGTAGCAGCAACACAAAACTAGCATAACACTGTGACCTCCTTATATTGTGTTGCGTCCCCTTTTGCTGCCATAAAAGCCCTGTAACTGAGATGCTCTGTGTATTCTGACACTTTTCTCAGGAACTTCTTGAGCCACAGTAGCTCGTCTGATGGATCAAACCACACGGGTCAGCCTTCAATATCCACATTCATTAATGAGCCTTGGTGGCAATGACCCTGTCGCTGGTTTACCACTGTTCCTTCCTTGGACCACTTTTGATAGATACTACCCACTGCCGAGCTGCAGTTTTGGAGATGCTCTGACCCAGTCTAACCATTACAATTTAACCCGTGTCACTCAAACCCTTACACCCATTTTTCTGCTTCTTTGAAGATATGTTTACTTGCTGCAAAATATATCACACCCACTAACAGGTATCCTGATGAGATAATCAGTATTATTCACTTCACCTGTCGGTGAACATAATGTTATGCCTGGTCAGTGTACTTTACTTTTTGCTCTATTTGGTTTGACAGTCAGCTTGTGACGGTTCAAGGTTGTACCAGCCTTCTTCTATTTTAAAATTGGAAACACCCAAAGCATTTAGATATTGACTTATATGCCTGTCCTGATCTATGTCTTGCCACAATTTGATTGTGGACATCCAAGAATAGTTCCTTAGACTTCATGTCGTCATGTCAATGTACAGTAAATCGTAAACCCCTGTAGACCAAGAAAGGTGCCGTAACAAACTTTGTCCAATCAACTTGTAACAGCTAGATTGTAGGTTTTAGACACATCTAAAAAAATAAAATGAAGTAACCTGGACCACAAATTCACTTTTGTGCATAAGAGATTTAAGTTTTGGTTTTGGATATATATTTTTAAAACCATAAAACATATATCTTCTTGGTAATTAGGGATGATTACATGTAGATTTACGAGTAAAATATCAAATCCTTTCAAACCCCAAAATATGAAAAAGTTTACAAAAAGTTAAAGGGACTAAAAGCCTCCCTTTTAGTCACTGTTAACAAATGTTAATGTTTTATTTTTTAATACATTTGTTTTGTAAGTGGGGGGCAAAGTTACAAATTAGGCAGTTACAGTTAAATTATTCAGCTAAGCTAACTGAACTTTGGACCAATTTACACCTGGTCTGTCATGCGTATGTGTCACATTAATTCCAAGTTCACACTCCAGAACCTTCGCAGTGGTCAGATCGTAGTACAGTTCACTGAGTGACCAGCAGGGATATTATACTATTATGGTTTGGGGTTGATGACAAGGTATAAATACTGTAAAACCTGTTTATATGATGTTTTCTGATAGAAACTATATTATCCCCCCACCACACACACAAATCACTACATAGCTTCTGTTCACAACAATCATCTGATCACAACACCAGTTCCAGACATTTATCAAGATATATATTTTTAGACTACTCAGAGCTATTTATTACATGGTGATTGAAAGCAGAGTTTCGAATTCTCTAGCAATTGCTGCCAATTTGTGCAAGTAAAGCAGTAGAATGTAGAAGTAGGTTAACAGCACAAAGAGACAGGAAGTACATAATGATAGTCCCAGTGATCTCACCTGAAAGTTTCCCACCATAATGAGCCCTGCAGAGCAGATCCAGCCAGTGGAGAGGCCTGCGGTGTTCAACACGCAGTTCTGGTGCTTCTCGATCACATAGGCGTAATGCAGCAACACAATCAACATCACTGAAATAAAGAAAACATTTTAATAATATGATGCACATCCTGGACATTTCTAACCAATTATAATAAAACATTTTTCAAACGCTGAATTTAACGAACGTTAATATAAATCAATATATAATAAATTGCATACATTATTTGACAACCATAACCAAACCCAAGGTTTATTGGTTTCTTTATTGAGAAGGGAATATAATGGTATTTGTGCCCCATAAATTTCATGTTCCTTTACCTTCTCTTTAAATATTGTGCAAATATCTCAGCTTTCATACTAGCACTTGACTACTGACTGACTGGGCTGTTTAACCTGTTTCAATATGCTCTGTGATTTTAAGATCTACACACAAGTTACACCAGGGCTTCTGCATGACAAAAATAAGGTTGGTTGCTCCACAGTAATTCCTTATATTATGTATTGGAAAGGTCAGTTAGATAGTCCAGAAAAAAGGAGGAGTATGATGCATCAGGTAACGGATACAAAAAGCTGTGAAATGGTCTGGGTCACTCTGTTCTCTGTTCTGATCCGCTGTTTACTGTTGGGTTAATGCTTAATGAAAGCTTATTTCAGATGGTCAGACAGGGACAGAAGAGATCTTGAAGATATTTACATTTGCAGCATTCAGAATATACATTTATACAAAGCACCTCAGCAATTATTCTTTTAATACAATTTTAACAAATACAAAACTGTGAGGTAATGACTCATGGGCCCAATTCAGTGGTGGTTGGTCTGGAACCAGCAATCTTCTGTATACTAGACTAGTATCTTAACAGCTGAACTACTAGGAACAAGCACCATAAACTTCATAGAATAGACAGAATGTACAAATGTCACTGGTTCAAGTTCCAGCACTGCCAGGTAATTACTGTTAGGCTCCTGAACTAAGACCTGAACTAAACCCTCAATTGCTTAGACCAGGGCTGCCCAATTTGGGGCCATGTGTTTAACTGCCTATAGTGCCTATAACACTAGTTGCAATACATTAGCTGACCACAATTTTACATGGGAAAGTGGAGAGGAGAGGGGGCACTGAGGAGCTCCTGTCATCAGGGATCAAGTAATGGTGACAGGAGTGAGGCTCTGTGTTGCCAAATTTGGGGGGTTTCTGCAGAGTCCGTCAATTATTGGAGAATTAAAACAAAATAAAATTGCACTGTTAATTACAATAAACAATAGCAGGTAATTAAACTATAAAAATGTGATATGGTGTAATTTAATGCAATAATAAAATAACGAAATTTTTAGTTTTGGCGTGTGGGCCTTCCCTGAGATTAACTTATGGCCCGTTATAAGGCATTATATGGGCACCCCTTGAACTAGCACTTTGGATACAACCATCAGCTGTGCTGACAATGTACATGCAAGGTTCACAGCAGGTTCCATTCCACTGGATGCAAGGCAAGAAATCCCATAACTGGGGGCCAATCCATTGCATGATTTCCATTGCATGGCCCTCCAAAACAGTAAAGTCAGCCGTCTAACAACTAAACAGAACACGGATCTCAGCTGGGGTGAGCTAGTTTAAAAGAAGCATCAGAAGGTACAAATACACCCCTATTTTAGAATCCAATGACGTTGTCTTTCATGATGCTTCGTATAAATGACATTTCAAAGTAAGACTTTGTTGAACGTGTGTGGGCACCACACACTTTTCTGTAAGGACATGAATAATTTAGGCAAGTTACAAGCATGGAAAAACAAATTACAGATCCGGAAAGGAAATTAGTATTTTTTTCCCTCTTTAACAAAGCCCAGCTGCAGAAGAAAGATGCTTGTTTACTTCATTAGATTAGAGTGTCGGCTGGAGCCAGTTTAAAGAATCTCCACTAACCAAGCTGTGGCTTTCTCCTTTGATGGGCACACACAGCGGATACAATCACACAAACACCAGCTCGACGGCTATTCAAATCAACCTACTCGTCTTTGTAAAATGATTACACTAGCCAACACCAGTTGATGGCAATATTGTTCATGAAATGCCAACTTCACACATCTCAGGAAATCCAAGATTGAGCATGTACATTTCTTAGAGCTTACCTCCAGGTCATGGAGAGGAGATAATGACCTCATGCTGCTGATGACCGTCACCGTTTCCCTGTGTTGCTCTAACCACACCTTAGAGACAAATAAACCTGTATTTGACTCTAAGCAAATGCAGCAGTGCTAATTTCTCCAGATTCACTCTGACTAGCCATTATTTTGCGTCATCAGAATTAACAAGTGAGTCACCAAATATTCGACCAGCCAATGTGAACATGTATTCACAAACCTTCTATATTATCGGTTTCCCACCTTGTGAAGTCATTGTTGAAAAGTATTATGAGAAATCATGAACATGATCAGTGTCTTCACATAGATAAATGAGTATCGTTAATCATTAATAATAATATATAACTAAAGGCAAACTGAGCAAATTTGTCATTTCAGAGGAGTGTCAAACTGGTAGCCCTTCAATCTGACACAGTACCCATGAAGTAGCTCTCAGTTTCAAAAAGGTTGGTGACCCCTGAATTAGACAGTAAGGCATCAACAATAAAGTATTAAAACACACTATAATAAATGTGATATTTCAACCAACTGTTATGTGACAATTCCAAATCATAACTTGATTTGAACACAGTCACAGTATGTACCAAAATTGAGGCTGTGTGGACTGCTTGGCCGGTAAATATGCCAGCAACCTTGAACATACTACGTCATCATCTAACCAATATGTGATGACATCACTTCGCCACCATTTGAACAACTTTACAATCAGAAATTATTTGTCACTCTCCACAAAGCTACGATACAATGTTTAAGCAATCATATATTTATATTAATATATTTATATATTTTTAAAACAACTGACACGCCATTTATGAGCTCCTGTTTAATTATGGGATACATTGTCTGATCGGTTTGCATACTCAAAAATGGCTGTCCATGCAGGAGGTCATCTTAGTAGTTTTTGAGTACTGTTTAATGAATACAGTGTATTTGATTCACTTCCCGCTCTCACATACTACTTTTGTGTACTGTTCAGTATGGAAGTATGTGATTTTAACACAGCTATGGTCATGAAATCAAATTACCACTGCATTATACAGGATAACTGTGCAACTTGGCACAACAGTGGTCTATTATACGGTTTCATCATTGTTCTAAGCCTTTAAAGTAAAACTAAAGTATGTGCACTCTAGTTTCAAAAGTGTTTTAAAGCATGTTGGTGGGCCTGAAACTCATGCAGAACAGACATCTCATTAACACCCCTCACAGTTGGGTATTAGGACCTTTTAAACCAAAAGTGTTGCCCACCCACTGTGCTTGTAGATGCTGGATACAGACTTGTTGAATTTCTTATTATATCAATCACTTTACAATAGTGTTTAATAAGACATGGGTTTTATTGTGCTGTCTTAACTTTTGTTCATCAAAACCATCTTCTAGATAAATAAAACATATATAATGACATTGTACATGTGCTAATATTGCAGTGGTAGTCATCCATTCGGCATGTAAACTATTATGTTAAAAGTGAGGCGTACCATTTAGGCCTGACACTGTTTAACGTAAATGTTTAGTGGCGCCGTTAGACTCACTCATGAAGCATATAGACGTTCTTAAACAATGTATGACTAAAAATAACGCCAGGAAATTTCACAACAAGGAGGACCTGTGTTTAAATTCCCTGCCGAGTTTACAGGGTTCAAACACATGCAGTCAGTTACTAGAAACGTGTCTGTCTGTCCGTTTCTGCCCTGTTATCAAGTCATGATCTGTCAAATGACTTTCCTACATTTCCCCAAATTAATTAGACTTACCACGACAATAAAGAGGTTAAAGAAGTGGTAAAAAAAACACAATGAATCAATTTAACTGTATAAAGAAATATATGTACAATTTTTATTAAACAACTAATGACACAAAGTAGTTTAACGATAATAACCCTGCTCTAGAGCTGGCCCCTCTAAAGACAGAGGTCATTCAGGAAAAGGCAAAAGGGAAAGAAGCAGTATTTTGTAGCTTGATGACAGGTTTGCAGGGGTTTCAGAGGCCTTGGTCAGCTCCTGCAGTGCTTTGTTATTGTGTTCTAATTCTGATGGATGTTTCCTCCTGTGACAAACTTAGCGAGATGAAAAACAATGATCATTATGTAACCTGCAACTATAGGAAGCATAGGCAGCTATTCTAGGGAAATACTCTAGATGACGGGATTTACTTGAATTCTACGAAACCATCTTCAGCTGCCTTCTCTGTGCTGTGTATGTTGAATTGTAGAGAAGCTAGGTGCTAATACTTAGCCAGAGTAAACCCCAAGTACAACAAAAAATAATGTTCAATAGAAAGGAAAATGTCAAATGTTAAAAGTTCCTGATGGTTACTAGCACCGGTTGTAAAACATTCTGGACTGTACGATAATTTCTAAGATAAAAACCAGGCTGACCAAATTTTTGATGTACAATCAGGAAGAAATACTTTTTACGTCTTCGCAATGCACAACAATAAGGAAAACGTAGGTCATGCAGCAGATCCCAGCTTTGGTAGAAGTATTATGTAACAAATGATTTTCTACAACAAGAGTAGGCACGTCTAATTTCACCAGACCGTTATGGATTGCACAGCCTTTAGTGTCAGAATCCCACTGTAATGAAACCTTCCAATTAAATAAACCTTTTTTCATATCGGTTGATATTCAGACTACATACAGATACATTCAACCCGCCTTCCAAGGCAATATCCTATGACAATCAATCCTAACAATATAGCTCCATATGTAGACAGTTAAACAACAAGGCAGCTCCTTAGATTTTCGAACACACCCCATAGTGAACATTCGGACAGCAGACAGTGTTTTTCTGGTATGGTCTCTATATTTTGTAAAATGAAACATTAAAATTCACAAAAAGGAGCAGAGAAAGCACATGTATGCTGGTCAACGGTATAGCACAGGCACATGTAGTGTGCGCAGTTATACAATATTGGTGGTCATTATTGTTTATTACATTGGCATTTTAGATATTAGAAAGGTTAAAACACTGATTAATTATATTTACATTATTTTGTATGGAAAAATGGATTTACCATAGCAACATTATGACTTAAAAACAGAACTTCGAAACCAGTTAAATGTCAAGGGTCCATTGTACTGATAAGAGTTTAGGACCCTTTGCTTTTAGCCACCACATGTAAATTGTAGCTGATAGACTTTTGGAAGGCAGATTTCTGACTTGGTTCATTGTCAGTTGCCCAGTAATGCAAATCTCATTTTATTACATCCCAAGGGTACACTATTAGATTAGTCTCTGTCCACTATTGGCCATTAAAATGAACACAGGGTCAAATCTATACCATTAGTGTAAGATGTCTTGTGTTTGGGACATGGTGAATGCAGGTATCCTGCTGGATGCACATTAAAATGTAGCCTTAAACTTGATGCCCAAAGTCAACATTACTCAGAGAGCTAAGACATTTACATCAATACTAGTCTAGTCCAAGTTCTATTACAGCTAGGAAACACTTTTCCAGTTGTCACAGTCCAGTTTGCCTATTATAGCTTCAGATTCCTGCTCTTGGATGACATAAAGGATAGCCAGTATGGTCTTCTGCAACCCACCCATCGAAAGGTATGCTCTCAAAACAATACCTTTAGGACCTTCCTCATCAGCATCTACAAACTGGCGAGTCACCATGTTGTATTCAATCTCAGTCATTTTGGCAACAACCATTTCGATATTAATCAATATCTAATTCACTCAGTTTTAATGTGAACAATAATAAAAGCTTTTGACACGTTATTCTATAATTTCACATGCTATGCTGTTATAAGGTGTGTATATGTAGTAACCTGACAATGTCTACATTTATTTTAAAAGCCTCTTGATTAATAAACCATAATATTACTCTGGAGATGCAATGTATCCCAAAAATAAAAATGTATCTGAAGTAAGTAAGGCAAACCTTCCAGCCAGAAAAAGTCTCTTACAAAGCTTTGGCCCACCTGTCAGGATAATATCTGTATCAACACAGGCCTTTCACATCTAAGGGGGAAATTATTGCCAGGTCAAATGCAAACTGTCCATGTCAAAGGTCATGTTTTACCAGCACCACAACACAGAAGCCCATTTAGACCACTAGCAAGTTAACAACTGTTTGTCAGACAAGTTGTGGGTGTTGTAAGGAGCATTTACCAGCATACAGTGCAGGTACTATCCTCAGTTCTCAAGCGTGAAAATGCTTGATCGTACAAAAACTGCTATTTACTTCATAAAAACAATAATGTAATAAAATCCATTTATGGTTTAATAGCCAAAATCATTTAGGCCAATAGAAAGTTTATTGTAAAGTGTTTTGTGTGTGTGTGTTGTGATTACTTCCAGTAAACAACCAGCAGGAAATGTGCAACTGTGTAAACACCTACTTACCCATGAAGGACCCTGTGCTACAGATGAGGCTAAAGAAGCAGCTCTCTGGAGGCAGTGTGCCACACTTACTGCAAAGAAAAACAAATCAGAGCAGAGGTTAGACAAAAAAGATATAAAACTGATGTTTGACTCACTGAATGACAATCATTTTCAACATAAGTAATCACAACAGGTAATGGGTAGACTCATAGCCTCAGTGTCTTGTCAGTGTAGTGTCCTCCAATATCTGACTTTTAGCTGGGAGCTCTGGTTTCCTCCCACTTTCCATTCACAATTGGAAATACAAAATTCTCCAGGAGTTTTGAACTACCTGTAAAATCATGTGTAACTTGGAACTACCGGTCATTTTCTGAACGTTAGTTCAATAGGATCCCATCCTCATGCCCTACACTCTTGGTCACATTCAAGTTATTTATTACACAAGGTTCATCAGTACACAAGTTTATATCCAACACAGTCGTGGACAATTTTGTATCTCCAATTAACCTCATTTGCATGTTACAGTGGGAGGAAACCGGAGCACCTGGACTAAACCCACGCAGACACTGGGAGAACATGCAAACTCCACACAGAAAGGACCCGGACCGCCCCACCTGGGGATCAAACCCAGGACCTTCTTGCTGTGAGGCGGCAGTGCTACTCAGTTAGCCACTGTGCTGCCCTTTTCTGAATGTAACCAGACTGTAAGACATGATGTCAAGCAAACAATGAAACAAACAACAAATCAGTGAAGCTTAAAGAATCATACAAAAGTGTAACGCACAACAGACGTAATAATGTCAGATAGCACATAGATGGTCTTAGCTTGCTGTGTTGTGAACCTGGTCGTGTGTCCAAAAAGCACAATATCCATATTTAAAGTGGGAAAGATCAACAGGGTGTAGTTACAACTGTTTTATGAAGCAACAGTGGTATTTGATTCATGAAGATTGCAGTGTGTGAGCCAGTGTAAGGATGATGTATAGAAGGAAATTACAACTGGATATTGGAAACAACAAATCTAATTAAACACACACAAGCACACATACTTAAGTTAAAAAACATGTGGAGAGATTTGGTTAAGTGAAATTCTGATGTGAATCCTTTCGGCTGCTCCTGTTAGGGGTCGCCACACCAGATTGTGGTCCGCATTATAGATTTAGCATAGTTTGTATGCCAGGGTTCCTGATGCAACCCTCCTATTTATTCAGGCTTGGGACCAGCACTAAGACACACTGGTCTGTGCAGCCTAGTGGCTTGCCCAGCAAACCAGCAATGCAGAGATTCGAACCCAGACTCTTGACACTGGTGTGCAGTGAAAAATTGCACAACTCCACCTGAATACATTTCGAGGATACAATTCTGATAATATTGGAAATATTTTAACAGGTGAGACGAACGTAACACTGATTCATCAGCTCATGACCTAGCCCTTTTAAGGAACCGCTCTTGCATTTAAGTAAAATGCATAAAACCAACAAGAAAAGCTATAAACACACCATGAACAGGCATGTTCTAGGACTAAACCTGTGAAAGCAGTTGACTGTAGCAGACACTAAATGGACTTACAGAAACCTCAGCAAAAGGACACAGGGATGCTTGCAATTCATCATCCAGCTGTCAGCTTGAATTCACAAGATGAAGCATTTAGGACAGCATGAGAGAAGGTTGAAATGACCTAAAGCAACGTCACCATGCAGCTGTGCATTTGATTCTCACCTTTTAACACAGATTGAGCAAAGTCTTTTTGATTTTATACAGAACAGTACACTGTAAATAAATGCTTTATATGAAAAGAATACACAATAAACAAAAGTGAATTAAATCCAAAACCTTTTTCTGTCAACCTCAAGAAAGGCCTGTCTTATTTAAATGACTATACGCCATTTAATGTTTTTATTGTGCCGTCTTAACGGTGCCTTTCATTTCTTCATCTTCTTAATTTGTCACACCATTTCAGATATTTTAAACTCATTTTTATATAGGAAAGACAACACAAGTAACCACAAAATTCATCTTTTAAATGATCTTTTATACAAACCCTGCATCAGGGCGGCATGGTGGCGTAGGATGCTCAGATCAGTGAATCATGGTGTCTGTCCCAAAACCAAATAAATAGGAGGGTTGCAACAGGAAGAGCATTTGGTGTGAAAACTGTGCGAAATCAATGAGGTGTGAAGACACATAAGAGCCGACTCTAATGACATCCACTGGCCCTAAACAGTGCTGAAAGACTTGTATCACATTTGCCAAAAAAATCTATTTAAGCCTGCTGCCTACACCACTGATTTATGATTTGGGAGCGGGAGGCATCAGTACCTTAAGGAATTTCTGTGAGGCTTGTAATTTAAAATTTCCCAGGATGGAATTTTTTACTAGTCTTTTAAGTATACCAATGCCAAGACACATGTTCCAGCGCTCCTTCCTGAGACGGGCTTTGCAAACTAAAAGAAGGATCATATCTTAGTTAAATAGAGCAAAATAAGTGAAAGCACTTAAAGTCTGGCTAGAGTCAATTCATCATCCTCTTGTGCCAAATGTAATACAATTAAAGGTGGTTTACAAACCCCATATGTGCAATCTCAAATTAGCTCAAACCTTCTCTATCTGTCCTCAGTGACTATCATAAATGAGAGGAATTTAGCTCGGAGCAGGATATTTGTACTCTTTCTGCAGTCTTAAGTAAACAGCTGAGTCAGTGTTTCTTACTGGCTATTTTGGTGCTCTTTCTGACACTAACCAATGGGGCTCCCGAGAATTAAATGCCATAGCCTTTGCACTGCTCCAAGCGAGACGAAGAATTCTCATTAGTTGAAAGTTTTGCTCTCGCCATCTCATTCTTTATGTGCATTGAGAAAATCCAGTTTTATTTACAGAGGTTTTTTGAACAATTCTTATATTTATTGTTTTAAGACAATGGGTCAAAAGTGGAGCGTCCTGGAAGACATGGGTGTTAAAACATCTGCCATAAACACTGTAATGTACCTGATCACATACCAACATGTGAAATCTTGGAATATACATTAGCCGGACCTGCATGAATTGATCGAACCATGAATTATGCTCTCTGTCACAAAAACCAAAGGGAATGTCTGCTAGTCAGGTTGTGATCTAAGACTTATCCACAGTTGGGCTATGCAGCAAGACAATGATCCAAAGAACACAATCCAGTCCAGTATTTAATTTTAAAAAGGTTGTAAGGTTGTAGCCTGTGTAGAATAATATTTTAATAATTCCTGCAAACAGGAGTGGACCAAATTTTATGATCAGCAATTTAACATATTGTCACTGTCTAGTAAAAAAACAGCTTTTCAGAATAGGCACAAATTTTTTCAGAATTTTTGGTAAGTTTGCTGGTAGGTAGCAGTTAGCACCTGAGACACCGGAGTGAACATACACACATGAATGGAAGAGGGAGGAGATAAGGTTTTGATGCAGAGCTCTAGCAGCCAATGGAAAAACTCGTTACAGAGATTGTGTGATTTTTGTTATTGATTTGTCGTTTGGATATTCACTTTAACCAAAAGATAAAGAATTACACAATCTACACATGTAAAAAGTGAAAAACGCAAAAAAGAGAGAGATTTTTCCATTGGATAGCAACAATTTTAATCACACGTTATCCAAACATCTGATTGCAGTTACTTCCAAATTATAAGATTTATAAGGCTAACTTAGTACACAGAGTTATTATTCAGAAAGAGTTTGTTCAGGTTGACTACATAGTATATGAGAATTAGTAATAACATCTGAAATATTTAAATGTGACCTACAAATACAAATAGGAGAATTTGGGACAGTAACAGTACTTTAAATTGTATTCAAACTGCATCACTTACAACAATGGAATGATGCACCTGACCTGTTGTTGCAATACAATGTACAGAAATGAAACTAAACATTCAAGAAAAGTGGAACTACCAGAGTACTCTATGGCGTATAATATAATAAAATAATAAGTGAGCAGTTCTAACATTGGTCAATCATAAATTCCTTCTAAATGTTGTTCTTTGTTAATAATGAATTAATGACAAGATATGCCTGCACATGTATAACAACATAATTGTTAATAGCTATGGTTCAGCACAAACACGTGTTTAAGTTTTCACACTCTCGTCCCCTGTGCTGTCTGCTTGTGACATTTCTTAGCCTGCTCTATTGTCTTAAATTGTAGTTTCTCGACTCTTGTGGTACTTTAGGAAATGAAAATTCTACAACATTCTCATTCTATTGTTATCCATAAGAGTATTTACTTCCTTTATTTTAAATTGTGTAAACGGTTTCCCTGTTCCTGTGGCAGTGGTCACATAAAGCCTGGTATGAATGGAATGTTACTTATTCAGATTGATCGTCTCTTGTATCAATGCTTAGCTACCGAAAAAGCCTTTTTCTTTTTAATAGATTCTGTGCAGTTATTCCCTCTTTATAAATCTCTTTGTGTACGCAGGTCATAGGCATGCACTATAAATAGACTACAGATGAGATATAAGTCAGATAATGTCTTCTTTGGTCTCCAGTGTGCCACCATGTCTGGACACCAGACACTTCACCAGTTCACTTCACGTCTGTGCTGAGAAGCAGATATGAGAAACTGAAATAACAGGCACACGTTCTCTCACTCACAGGCACACACCCGCAATAACAGCAGCCTGGGCTACAATGGAAAGCCAAGCTATCTGGCCTATTTTTACATTTCTAATTAAACCATTTAACTACTTCATCAACCCACTTCAATTGTACACAGGGATTTTGATCTTCAGAAATAAATTTTACAATTATATTACTATATATACGTATATATTAGATTAAAAACAAATTAGATTAGGTTAAAAATAAGTTGAAATTGTTCAGTAATTATACCACCGATTAAACCAGCAGTATAAAGCAATAATGAAGAACTAGTCATTATTTCACCCAGCTCAGTCCTACTAAAGAACCGTTTTTTAAAACTCAACACACACTAAATAAAATAAAAACATGATTTTATCTGTAATTGTTATTTGTCAGAAGACATCTATTAAAAAGAAAAAGCCTTTTGGTAGCTAAGCTTTTTTTCTTCTTCTTTTGGATTCTCCCATATTTCATCACAGTGGATAATTCTGGTGTGCATATATGATTAGTGATTTTTTTTTCTTTTCACCAGATGCCCCTCGTGACACAACCCTACTTATTTTATAAGGGATTGATATACAGCAACTAAGAGAACAAGTACAAGTGCACTTCCCTATGGTTAGGCTACTCACCCCCCAACACTTACCCAATCTCACAACCCACAAGCTTGTGTTCTGTGCCGCCACCAAACCGGCCAATAGCACCACAGTGATTAAACCCTACAAGTGGTTTAATTTTAAGTTTAATTGTGAGAGATGTCACTTTAAATTTAGCACCAACAACAAGATGTTACACATTATATGTCCAAAAGTATGTGGATATACCCTTTCAAAAATGTGTGATGTCTTAGCTATAACAGTGGCCACTGTTACTTTACCTATATATATATATATGTATGTGTGTGTGTGTGTGTGTGTGTGTGTGTGTGTGTATACCAGGCTTAAGAACCTTCCTTAAATTGTTTGTGCAAAAATAGACATCACATCATTTCCTATAAATAATTGATTTATTAGATAATAATTTAGCACCTGTTGTGACTGAATCATACAAATTAAATAATTAAAAGCTGCATCCTGATCTTTTTGTCATTTTAGTGTATGTGTTTTTTTTTTAAAAAAGGTCCACGTTATGGATTTGGACATTTTTTTATTTTATTTTTTTCCCGTCGGATGCCCTTCCTGGCTTGAGAGCGACACTTCAATGCACTGGGTTGTGCATCTTGGTGTTTAGGGTGGTGCCCAGTCAACCGATGGCAACTCACTTCATTCACCAGGACTAGAAATAAACATCAGATTCCTGAAAGTACACCTTCTTCAAAGAAACAACTGGCAAAGATACGAGTGGGCTGACACACTGGGCTTATCGAACAGAAGCCTGTTCTAATTAGCTAGCTTTATCCGATCTTCAAAGGCAGTATGGAAATTTGTAAAGAGCATGACAAACCTGATAAGTGGCACACTGTCCAGAGTACAGCACAATGCTGGTCCCCTCTGCAAAGACAAATCCTCTTCACACGACTGATTATAAATCCTGTAACAGATGAAGGGAAACATTAAATGTAAGAAGTGTTATCGATGCTGATTTAACCATTGACTGAGCATGACTATGTGGTACAACCGTTAGTAAAATAATAAACCCCCTAATGTACATTATACACCTGTAATTTTCACCACCACTTTGTTCAGGTTAGGGTTGTGATGGGTCCATTTTTTTTCTAGAAACAGGCAGGAATCTTAAGGCAGGAACCTCATGGTCATGGCACTAATGTAGCGCAGGGCTTGTTTTTAAGAAGTTAAAAAACAAAACAAATGTATATCTTAAACCTGCTGGACTCAGGCTTCCAAAATTATAAAAATGCTAATGAAAGCAGAGCTGCAAAGCAAAAATCACAGCTAACCCAGAAGAACAGTGAGACACAGAACACCATGATGACATTTCGAATCATTTGTCCTGTTACATCTTGCCTAAACTCCATAACTACAGCATTCTACAGGCAGTCAAACAAGGTGCTGAAAGTGTGACAGGATAGAAATGCCTTGATGCCTCACAGCCTGGGCAACATGCCATAATACACACAACCATAAATTTTGCACTCTACCGAAAAATTCTAGAGGAGGAAATCTGGTTATCAGTCCATAATCTGAATTACATTCACAAGGGAGTTAAACAAACAACAAAAGCAATCCAAAGCACAAACGCAAGTCCAAATCAGTACATCTTAAGAGAAACAAAAGTAAGGCTACAGCCCATACCAGAACCATACTGAGATGCTTAAACGGACATGTTCCGAATCCCTCCAAAGTTGTTGGTTCTGGAATTTATATTGGATTGGTGTTTTATTTTAATTTAACACTTCAACCTGTATATAATAATTTTAGGAACACAAATGAGTAATCCAAAGGCCACAGTAGCAACAAAGTACAATATAGTCTATAAAGAGATTTTGGCATTCAGCACTACTGAGCCACATTTTAATGTGCTTAATAAACAACCACACACCCTCAAAAGTCATTTCATAGAATCTTATTTCAATCGATAATGATTAGCCCATTGCTGTTGTGTCTTTAACTCCCTTAACTAAGGTGTTTATAGACATTTTAATTTATATAACCTAGCTGTCTATCTGCAACCCAACTCCATTCAATTAGTCATTACAAACACAAGAGACAGAGTCCATTTCTAACCCTGTTTCTACATGCAACAATTCAATCCACAGCTGGAAAATACTTCTCTACACAAGCCTGACAATTTATTACCTTAATGTGTTTCGTTTTTATAGTTTATATTTAATAGCAGGAGATTCAGAGAAACTTGTAGACAAGATTGTAACTGAGGACAGTTGCAGAAGGGGGAATTTTTCTCATTATTGCTTAATAAAACACTTTAACTGCTCAATACTGTATTGAGCTCTTCACATTGAGTCACATGTTTTTACTGAGAGACTAGACTGCTGGCCTGAAATGCTTGCATACAACTCAAACACCTGTATTCTCTTCCAAAGCCATGTTGCAGAAGGATGATTATGGGTTAATGATGCTTGTCTAACTGAAACATGACAGGATGTACAAAAATGACCTAATCTAAGTGACAGCATGTTTCTCCCCAAAATCCATACATACATTTCTCCAAAATATTCATGTAAGCAACAATGGTAGCTTCACAGATGTGCAAGTAACTTGTATCATTAGCTTTAACACAAACATACACCCACCTTTGCTCTCTCTCTCTCTCTCTCTCTCTCAGAATCACATACATTCATGTTTTTTTAATAAAATTGTTAATTTTATGATAGTACAAAAATATGAATACATTACCCAATTCATTAATACTTGTGCATTCCAAAAAACACCCATGGGGCAACCTATGGAAGCTAATGCTTCCATAACAGAATATGTGCCAACAGAAATGCTAACACCAGGGCATAAAACGGCTCCAACATCTAGTTCCTTAACAACAGTTAAGACTAACTACAGATAACTTTTCGTCAATGTACTAATTAGACAAAGGAAGCTCTTTAAAGATGTCAGTATCGTAGAGTATAAATTATCTTGTTAAAGCACAACCAAAGCCTGTTGCTGATAAAAAAAATAATATTAACAAAAATAAAACAGAAATGTATGTAATGAAGTATCTCTTTCGGGTTCTTTTATCGTCTGACTTTAACCCAGACTGAACACCTTTAAAAAGCTGATTGCATGCCAGGTCTTCTACCTACATTCACAAATGCTTATATGTCTGAATGGGCACAAAATTTGCAGCCGGGTGGTCAGGTGTACACTTTATATAACACTTGGATGGACTGTGGTCAAACCTAGGCACTTCTAAAGTTAATGGCTTATGTGAGATCTGCCACAAACATTTAAATGAACAACGACTGTGTTTAACTTCATGAAACATCAAGCAATTGCACAATCAAAGCAAATTTAAAAGTAAGACGTACCAGTTCTCCACAGGACACACATGTTGATTATAGAGGGCCATGGCGTATCTGTAAATGATAAAGTAAATTAATAAAACAGCCTTTTTGCATTGACAATAGAAAAAAGAAACAATAGGTGTAATCGTTTATGCTTGTTCTGACAGATTATTTTTCTGTTATGTTTGAATTTTAAATTTCTAATAGTTCTAACATTATTCAATAAATTCATGCATCCCCAATGGCCCGATACTCAATAGCATACTGGTTATGTTGGCTAAAATAAAGAGAATGAAGTCACAAACAGTCGCATGCATGTAAAATCATAAAGCCGTCTTTTTACAATACCAGCTTGTTTCATGATTCCTAATGCTAGAGCACTGGGGTGGTGTAGCAGTAAATTAGCCACATAGCCGCCTACGTGTCTATGTACTAGCAATGTGTAGTGTGTGTAGGTGATTAGTAATGCGTACTGTCTACAGTGTACTGTTACTATATTACCAATTCAGAATTATTGAGGATCCCAATCAATTGTTCAATCTGTCAATCTATCCACCGCTTTAACCTAGCAACAGGACTACCTGCACACCCATCTATCAAAGATTCATGTTTGGTTAAGCTGTTAAACAAAGTGCTATAAGAGAACACATTTGAGGACTTGCTTTCGAAATGAAATTACCCAAAAATACCTAGAGGGGTGCATGCAATGCCTGCCCGGACAACTAAAATAAAAAGGGCACCCATAGCATCATGAAATTGATCATATTACAGACATGTATTAAAATTATTTACCAGGTGAATGAACAGATGGATGTAGGAATGCCATTGTTGCAAACACAATTTATCTTATGCTGATACAGAAAGGTCAGTGAATGTCCTTCCCACGTCATCATGTTGTAAGTGGGGGTGTAAGTGAACAGAGGAGCATCAAATATTAGTCATTGAGTAAATGAGAGAATGCTTGACTTCAGAGTGCCTATAGCATCACATTCTGACTTTAAGTGGGGAATGGACAACAAACACACATTTTACAACCAATAAATAATCTGCATACGCTTTGAACCTAGATATACAATTTGTGTCTGTCCAGTCTATGCCTCTAGCAGTCTGCAGGGTCAGATACAGGCTGAACAGCAGTTAGGGTGTTTCTATGGTCTCGGAGCAGGTGTGTGTATGAATGTGTGTGTAGATGTGTGTGCTCTTGTATGTATGTACACAGTGGGATGCACCTCCAGAATGAAATTGCATTAGGTAAACAAACAATCTCCCATCTGCTTTAAACACTGTAGTGAATAATCACACCAACCGTTACCAGGTCACCACTGACACTTTTGATCCCACTGGCCATTCATTTACCAAAACACTCGGGTTTATATTTCACTATTTCAATTCTGAGTTTCAGAAAGCTCTGAACTAACCATAATATTTTTGGACTACTTACACCTTTTTCAAAACAGTAAGAACAGACTCAAGTGCTTGACTGAAACTCTTAAACCCTTTTTCTCTCATAATGACATAAAAAGTCTCAGTTTTTTTTATTTAAAGACATGGGTGGGTCCAAATATGATTACATTAAATATTGCATACAATTATTGAGTATTCTGACAAACTATATAGCACATATTGTGGTTTTGGAACAGCTATAAATGAACATAAGCTAGCTAAATGCAACGTACATTAGATCAGGTTATGGAATTTGTAAATAATAATAATTTAACTTTTCCATAGTAAACTCTGGGCTGAAGATGGAATATATATCTTTAAAAAAAGAGCACCAGTCCATCACACATTTCCCCTTTATATTAGCCCATTAAGCAAAATTAATAATGATAATAATGTTAGCATACATGCACTAGTCTATCAGCTAGCAAGATGGGTAAATCATTGATCATTTGGTTTTCAAGTCTCCAGGCATCTGTAATACTTTAATAATACTACTAACTGTGA
>JAYDZG010000039.1:21101397-21113616 GCA_034509265.1 Microcambeva bendego
TGCCTAGCAGAGCCAGGATTTGAACCCCCAATCTCTGGTTGATAGTCCAAAGCTCTACCCACTTGGCTACCACCATCTCTACAAATCTTATGGTACTAGGCATTTAATGTAAATCATGGCAGGTGAGCATGAAGCTGCCATCCCTAGTTCCTTAATCTCTATATGGCCAGTGAGCTGTTACACATTAAAGTATATATGTATATAACTTTACATGTAACAAACATAAATAATGTTAAGACACTTAGATACTCAGTTTTCAGTAGTAATAGCTTTTCGAAGACGGATCCAGAATCTCATTTTACGCAAAGGGTTTCCACTCCACTTCAGATAAGTATTCTTTTTCAGGTGTTTATGAAGTCCAAACACTTTCTTTGCCTTCTCTTCCTCCACTTCTTCTAAAATGATGATGACAATGTTGGCATTGCCTTGCAACAACAGCCAAGACTGTGCTACCTCAAACTCAAAGCGACACCAGGAACTCTCAATAAAGTGTTGAGAAACAACCACAATAGTTTTACGACTACCCATGATACCTTCATCTATAATGTTCGAGGTAATTGTTTTACCTACTTCAAAGTCTCGTACATGAAGACAAAGCTGAATGGGTGGAATCCCATTTTCCAAATTTTCCACCAGTTCATCCATTACCCAGGCTTCATCTTTGCTTGAGTAGATCACGAAGGCGTCATAAGAACAATCCTGCAGTCTAGAGGTTTTATAACCTTTTAGCAAGATACAGCCATACCGCAAGTAGAACTGAAACTTATAAGTCAAAACCGCTCCAAGAGAAAGAATAACAACAGCACATATGGATAACACAATTGTAAGCCTTCTGATGTATTCACAGCTTTCAGTGGCATAGTCAAGAACTCTAATTTTTGATCCTTGTGATGATTTCCTACAATAAATATTATCTGGTTGTGGAATTAGTTGTTGATGGCTGGTGATCCACGATATAAAAGCTATTTGTGAACAGGAGCAATCAATAGGGTTAAACGACAGGTCCAACACAGAAAGATTATTGGGTAGATTTTGCAAGATAGAATCTGGGATGCTTGAAATTGTATTTCTTTCAAGATTTAACATGGTTAAGCTTTTAACATACGGATGTGTTAAAAAATCCAAAACTACCAGTTTATTTTGACTAAGAACTAAATGCTTGAGTTTTATTAGGCCTTCAAAAGCTCTTGCCTCTATGTTCAGAATTCTACAATCTGAGATGTCAAGAACTTCCAAAGATATCAGGTTTAAAAATACGTAATTGAGTGCATCTTTTTGGAAACGGTTCCCTGACATTTTTAATACTTGTAAATGACTTAGATGACCAAATGTCATAGTTCTTAAAATAGTGTTATCAGAATATGATATATCCAAATATTTTAAATATCTTAGAGTTTTGAAAAATTCAAACTGCCTACTTAGAAATCCTAATCTTGTGAAGTGGAGGTCTAAGATCTCAATGGAAGAAAGTCCTGCAAAGGGTTTTTGGCTCAGATACATTTGTGGGTTGTTGCTCAGATTAAGGCTGCTAAGGTTTGGCAACCCTATGAACAAATCCGAGCAGCATTCAGGACTGACAGCTAGTCGGTTTCTACTCAGATCTACAAGCTGCAATTTGGGCATGTAACTTAAACCTTTAAAAATTGTTGGGATATTTCCAACAACCGTCAGTTTTTCTAAGGAATCTAGATGAGAAAGTTCAAGTGTGATTTGCTCTTCACTATTAGCTATATAAAGTTCTTTAAGATTTGGAAATGGGACATGTCGTAATGCTGTTAAATGACAATAATTTAGAGTGATTTTTGTTGCATTGACTAGACATGCGTACATAAGGGCTTCAGAAACAACCATTTCTATTCGGAGCAAATATATTTCTTTGAAATTAATCAAGCAAAGACCATGAAGATAATTCGCAGCACCATTCATTTTCTCGAGAAAGTAGTTTCCCATGCTGAGTTTTCCAATTTCAAGACCTCCGAGAGCTTTAAGACCATCTCTCATCGCCTCAGAGGAAACAAAAGCACTCACTAGGTCAAGCTCTTTAAAGTAAATGCCTTGAAACGCTCCTGGTTCTATTTGTAATATTGGGTTTCTAGAAAGAATCAATGTGATACTAGCTCTCATTTCTCTCAGCACACTTGTTTGATTTAACTTTATTGTAGAAATGTTGTTGGCATGCAGATCGAGTAAACAGAAGTCTCGGAAATGTATCATAAAGGTTGGAAGAGCAATGGACTGGATGTTATTAGTTCCAGCTTTTAGTTCTTGCAGCTCAGTAAGATTTTCAATCGGGATATTCAATGAGCGCCGGCCGGTATTCACAAGAACTAATCGGTGTAGCTTATGTAGAGAGTTTAAACCATCAGGCCTTATGTATGAGACAGGGTTTCCAGTAAGAATTAGAGTAGTCACATTCTTCACATTGTAGAAAGCATCATCAGCAATATACTGAATGTGTCACCTATAATCCAAGAAAATAGTTCATTTAAAACTATTTACATTTAACTTCTACATTTATGTATTTATTAATGTTTACCATAAACGTTTTAAAAACAGACACAACAAAAAAAACTTACCTTGTGACATCAAGCATTTTTAAATTATCCAGCCGGGGAAAGGTAGATTTTTGTAATGAAGGCAAGCTATTAAAACTAAAGTCCAAAATCTCTATAAATACAGGAATACTGGCAGGCACATAAGTCAGATTCTTCCCTTCACATGAATAGTGTTGTACAATTTTAACCTTTGTAAATAAAAAAAAATAACACGTTGAGAATTAATACTTGTTAATGTTACTGCTTTTTAATCTAAAAGTTTATAACATTTAAAGTTCTGGCATGTTAACCAAAATAAACATAATCCTTTACAACTATAAAATAATGCATACCTTTTTGCAGTCTTCTCAATTTCCATTGTGTACAAGAATAAATACTATATAAAGGAATATGTTTCCATTTACAGAAAGGGTTGTCATATTAGGAAGAGTTTAACTCCGTGTATAAGAGAAGCCCCTAAACGCACTGACACTAAAAGAGGAACATCATCACATAAATATGGTCACAAAACAAATGTTAATGTTCTCTCTCTGTGTCGAGTTTTGATGTTCTCGTCATGCGTGGGTAAACTCCAGATATTCCTCCCACAGTCCAAAAACATGCAAAGGAAATAAATTGGAACTACTAGCCTCCTGAACAGATGAAGCTTGTGTAATAATTAACTACCATTCCAGTCATGGTTGAAACAGAAAGGTAAAATATGCCATTAAAATCCTAATAAACAAACTTTAGAAATCCCAGCATGTCAAAAACTAATACACCCGAGCCTGGTGTAGCCATATTCTTTAATTAGAGTAGTTTTTTTTAAATGTATTAAAATGAGCATATTCATTTGATCGTTGATCTGCAGTATACAAATACTACATACATGCACTAAGTAATAACTCATGGTTTCATAAATTAATAAAAGTATTTAGCGCATTTGGGCCAGGTGCATCAGGGTTGCTTTAACTCAGATGTGTAAAGAACTAAAGTTGCTTTTGCGATGTAAGCAGAATTTCACCTGCGGTGTTAAACACTACCATCTGGCGGCCTGGAGAAACATTACAACTGAAATGCCTCATATGGGGTACACGACCAGTTTTTGGCAGAAATTTCTGTAGCTTCTAGATGTTGTTGTGGGTCAATAAACTTAGCAGCCTCCCGGATCTATCTTACATCAATTTTGTAGGGGGTTCAAGGTAATATTACAGCTTTATACTTTATCCACTTAATAGTCATCAGTGTGTTCCATGGTATACGTAATGCCTTGGAAATGTTTGGTACCATCCTCCAACCTGATTGCTATTAACGATGACAATGCTTTGTAAGCTTTTGTGAACAGTGTCTATCGTAACACACTAAGACAAAGTCAGGAGTCACTTTTATTAATGACCGGTGCATGACTGATTATGTGACTCGTTAAATTAAGTTCTAGCTCCAGTTATAAAAAGGTGCACGTTTACAACATTTCTTCCCTGAATAACTATGAAGAATGTACAGAAGCCTTGAAGCCGTGTTGGGAAAACGGAGGTAAAAGCAGACCATCGCCATAAAAGAAACTTCTGGTTTCCTTTTTGAACAAGACCACACAAGGTTTAAGTACATTAAACTAAGCGCTAACAATGAACAGAATCAGCATGACTTACTTAGCTGACAAGTAAGAGTACAAAAAAACAGTTACACATCGACATTAATCAATTGTCCAAACTATTCAGACATTTTATGTAAAAATGCTTCGACATACGTTTATTTAATTTAAAAACTCTCATTAAATACAAGCACAGAGTACCAGGAAGTCAAGGACCTTTATTTATCCATGTGCGCCACTCAAGGATTGGTTAAGACATGGAACAAGATCTGACTGTTTAAAAGAGGGCAAACAAAAATGTGGATCAATGGCATGTGTGTTTTTTTCTTCTCTCCATTTTTTAAACCTCCAGATTTTTCTACATTGAGGTCAGTTGACAGACAGGAAAATTAAAAGAAAGCAGTAACAGCATTAACGAATGTCCATACACAGAAAAGCAAAACAAGTGAACTAACATCAAAGTAATATATGATGGTTAGTATGTAAAGGAACAAAAGCAGGAAGAGCCAAAACATTTTTTTTTCTATTTAAGCTCAACATACACTTCTACACTGCATGCAATAAGGCACCTAACTAACACAATGAATGAGCCTAGGCTACCAGTTGAAGCACAACTGTTTTCCAAGAGGATGGGGAAAAAAAATTTAACGTCCACTCCCGTAAAAACACTATTCCTTTCATTTCCTTTTTTAGATTACCCAAACCATATTAAAAAAATACATCAGTATGTAAAAGATTTTCCCCCAGACATAGAACTTCAAGGTAGAAAGCACATATTTACGGAATTCTGAAAATCTGAACTAAGAGCAAGCTATATTTTTTGTATTGATATTATACACAATCTCTTACACTGTTTTAGTCATTTGCTGAATGTATTCAGAATATAAATTACCTAACAGTTATACATGTGGATGCCTGATCTAGCTGTATAGAAACGGTAAAGATTAAGCTTGTATGCAAATATGCACAATATTCCCATTAGTAAAAGGTAGTGGAGTATCAACGAGAACCAGTAAGACTAGTAAATTCAAACAATCATGCTTATTATGATCTAATTTACTGAATTAGTATTTCTGTTTACTTCATTCAGGTCAAGAAAGTTCTGATTGGACTACAGTGGTCAGTGAAAGTTTTGCAACCTGGTTGACTAAACAACCTGGCATTAAGAGACTCCAAATGAGCTTGATGCTCAACAACTCCAGATTTGTGTAACGCCACTTAAAACCTTAAGCCAACTCTAAAGCCAGTGCTAGGCACTAAATCATTTTTGTCTCAAAATAAAGATGGTTAGACAGACTAGATCACACATCCAAAAGCTCAATATGTAAAAGAACAGCACACTTACCTATACACATGTATATAAAAAAAGAAATCAACATTTATTTACAAGTGATAGATTTTGAAGAGTCCATAAAGAAAATGGGGTGAGTAAAATGGTACACGGACTGGGGTGTCAAAATCCTTGATCACCAATCAAGTATAAAGCTCTTAACAGGATCTGAATTACGAAGTGGCGAGTAAGCCCAAATTTTGACTACATTCTTAGAAAGAAGTCAAATTAAAAACAAGCATTTTATGTATATAATAACTGATATTTGCTAAATGGTTCTTTTTTGAAATTCATACCCTTGGGTAAATGACTGAGCCAAACTTTATTCTCTGTAAATATTTCAAGGTCCATCAGTAGGAAAGCTCAGAATTAGATTTTACATTTTTTTTTTCTGAAGACAAAAAATGATTCACATAAACTGTTTTAAGATTGGCCTGGGTCTAGATTGGGAGAAATAGAAGAGTAACAATTGCTGTGATGACCAACATGATTCCTATGATGCCTAGAGAGCGAGGAAGAATGGTTGAACCCCTTGCCACACTGAGAACACCTGTACGGCTTATCGCTCTCCAGAATCTGCTGTTTCAAAATAGTGGTCGGAGGAAACCCTTGTCCTGTGGGGATCGCGGTGAATGTGGCCACCGCCTTCTCATCCAGGTGGACACGTTGGTGCCTTGCGAGAGAAGAGGAATGGATGAACCGCTTGCCACAGTGAGCGCAGTTGTACGTTTTCCCGTCTGAATGAGCCCTCTGGTGCCTGGACAGCGACGACGAGTGATTGAAGCTCTTCTCACAGTGGTTGCAGCTGTAAGGCTTCTCGCCACTGTGCATCTCTCTCTTCAGGGGCGTAACAAAGGTGAACTCCTTGTCAGTCTGGGCAAACAGTTTAGCCTCTAGATGGACTTTATTGTGTCTTGACAGGGACGAGGAATGATTAAACCCCTTGTCACATTGAGAGCATCGGTAGGGTTTACCGCCCTGGTGCACGAGCTGATGCTTTTTCAGATGGCGCTTCCGCACAAAGCTCTTCCTGCACTGGTTACACTTGTATGGTTTCTCACCAGAGTGGATTCGTTGGTGCTCCCGTAAAGTCGCGGCTGCGGCAAAACACTTGCCACACTGGGAGCATCTGTGTGGCTTGTCACCGGTATGGGTTTTTTGATGCTGTTTTAAATTAGAAGCTGTAGCAAAACACTTCCCACACTGAGGGCAAGGAAAGGGCTTCTCACGAGCATGGAGTTCTTGGTGTTTCTTTAGATGACGTCTGCGGACAAAGCTCTTCCTGCACTGGGTGCATTTGTATGGCTTGTCGTCAGAATGCATCTTCATGTGCTCTCTGAGCGTGATGGCAGCGGCAAAGCTCTTTCCGCATTCTGTGCATCTGTGTGGCTTTTCAGGCGAGTGCTTCATCTGGTGTGGTTTCAGGTTGAACACGTCGATGACTCCTTTCCCCACCATCTCCACACCAGTGAGATAGCTCTTCTCCTTCATGTGTATCCTCATATGCCCTCTCAGACTGGCTTCAATGGCAAAGCTCTCACCACAATGGATGCAGATGTAAGGATTGGTCGCTTTATGGATTTCAAAGTGTTGGTGTAGGTCGGGTATGTTGCTGAAGATCTCACCGCACTCGTTGCACTGCAGACCCTGGCCTTCGTGGATTATGATGCCATTCTCAGACTCCACCGTCAGCTCTCCGCCGTGGTCCGACTCATCCTTGACCACATGCTCCGCACCGATGCCACCCATTTCGGTCTTTAGTAGTACTTCACCAAGCAGGTGCTCGTTGCCCTTCATGTCTGCGCCTCCAAAGTACTGAGGGTCATGATGCACCTCAGATTTGATGTAATCGTGGTCCGTCTCGGTCACGCCGTCGACACAGGTGACTGCTCCCAGGTCACCGTGGATGGCTTCCAGATCAAGCCGTTTGTCCTCTTGGGTGATAATTTCAGTCTCTGCTCCATAATGCAAGTCGCCCACTTGGGTGTGGGTAATGACACACTCGGACCCTAGCGTGTCTAGGCCCGGTGTGTCACATTCAGTCTCTGACTCGGCCATCAAAACGCACTCCAGCCTGACGACTTCCGTCCTTACGTTTGGGAGAAACTTGAGGCTACTGTGGAAGCGTCGCTTCCTCAGAAAATAAGACGCCTGGTGGATTGTTTTGGTCAGCTTAATTCAGGTTGCTGATCTGTAAAGAAGATTTTTAAAAATGGTCAGTGATCATGGTGTATAATGCTAATTCAGAAACTTGCACAATTATCACATCCCTTCCTGAAGTATATCGTTTTGCTTTTTTTGGACTAGTTCTAGCTCAGAATACTAATGAGGTTGAACATCAGTAATGCTGTTTAATGCAAATGTATGATTTATTTGAATGTAATGTTTGTTTAGTAATCTGCACAAAGCTGATCCAGGCTTCGGTCTGTTGCTCTCCAATTGAAAATATACCAAAAGCAGGATCACCATCTAGTGATTGGAATACTAAAAACATGATGCCTTATTTGATACTACATGTAACAAGACTTAAGCGCGCCCAGGAGGAGTAGTGGGATTTTGCACTGCACACCAGCGTTGAGAAAAGGCCGAACAGTTCGACTCTCAGCATAGCCAGTTGGTTGGGTGCAACCCTAGTCACTAGGATGCACAAACCAGAGAACCGTAGTGTTGGTCCAAAGCCTTTTATCAGGAAGGGCATTCGACATAAAAACTACACCAAAATCAATAATTCGGACCACAAGAATTTATTGTCAATAAGTTTGGCTCATGTAATGACATCTAGATTTTGCTGTACTTTATTTGAGCAGCACAAACATACAAAAGCACTTTCAATCAATGCTGATATATATATATATATATCTCCCATGGATACTGATGAAGTACATTACTCACAAAATGGGGCTTTCGATGGAAACATGTGCCATATAGATCAGATCCTGAAAGGAGGGTTAAAACAATTATTAAAACAAAAGCCAAAAACAGTGGTGGACATACCCCAATTAAACATGTCAGTGTCTCAACAACTTGTTATTGGGGGGGGGGGGTTGAAAATATTTTCATCTACAAAACAGGGTGCAGCAGAAACAGTTTGGGAATGACTGGACTAGACACACCTGCCTACATTTTACCACCACCATTAACACTACTAAAGGTCAACTGGGGCTGGTTCATAGCGCACTCCTTGACATCTACACCATCGTTGGCGCCATCATTTCTGCTCAACGTGAATCAAGTTTCATTAGTAAACAGCACTGAGCTTACTGGTCCCTCAACCAAGTACCCTTGCAGGTTATGTAGCACACAGACCACACTCATGTAAATGGTTTTGAATGGTCTGAGGAGACACTTGGGTCCCCCATCCCTTAAATGTTCCTGAAGTTGCATGCCCTTCATCAGCTCTTCCACAGGGCACAGTTCACAATGAAGCGGTCATCAGTGTGGTATGTGGCAAAAGCACAGTCCACTTCTATGCCTTTCTGTGACTCTTCCAGTCTCTGTTCCAACCTGCTGATGGCCCTCTGACACTCTAAACTCAGTGGCCAGTTTCATCTGAGAACATCCTGTTTGAACAATTGTTAGTGTCATCTTGGTCTCATGTCGAAATGTGAACACCATGTTGAGGACTGTTCAAATACCAACTCTAATTGAACCAGGAAATGTATTAATCGATTCATGGATCAAACACCTTTTGTGAATGTTGCTGTTAAACTTCTTGTCAGAGAACAGAAAGTTGTGCAAAAAGTACTGAGACATCGAACAGTTGGACATGTGCATACAAGAGTTTAGAGAAGGTCACATTAAGATCACCTAAACGTTAGAGACATATCCCTAACTTTTTGTGAGTAGTGTACTTCAAATTTAAATAAGGATGCTGTTTAACCAGTGTAATAGTAAGTGTAATTTCGAACTATTTTTTGCCCACATCAGTTTTACCAACAGTTGCTGGTGTTACCAGTGCAGTTTATGAAAATAAATGACAAAAATCTTGCTTATAACCTACAAACACTTACAAATCAGTAAACTTTAAAACTTAGCAAATGTTTTTACACAGAAAAGATGCATAATAGTAATAATAATAAACAGTTCACACTGACTTTGGCAAAATCCATTCACGATCGTTATTTAGCAAAAAGCAGTAACTCAAGTTGAAATGCTGAACATTTAATTAACATACTGACCATTACAATATTTACCCGATTTATATAATTGATAAAATCTACCAAAGATTTTCCTTAAGAAGGAAGACACAGTGCATGATGTATCATTCTTTAATATTACTTAAAGGCAGCAGTCAAAGCATTTTGTACAACTTCAGTGCAAAAAGAAAATTCAACTTCAAAGAAAACTCACAAAAACAATTGCTTTAACTCAAGAGCAACACCAGAAAAGCAATTGCATTGCAACATATACAAATTAAATATTGTACACGGTCCATGCACTTATGCACAGCCTTCATAGCTATTCTCTCATAAGTGAGTGTATGTTATGTGTTTTTTTAGATGTAGTGTGTAAGATGTGGCCTCAGTCTTCAGAACATCCCAGTCCAGATTTGGAGCTGAAGCTCAGAACTTTTATGATGGGATGTGACTGTCGATCCTCAGCCTGACTTGAAAAGCAGAATAGCCACTTGACCAAGGTAGAAGTAGATGAAGTGCTTCGTCTCATGGGTCACATAACTGCCAAAGTTTCGTCCCACAATGCAATGCCACGTTGGGTTGTACTTCTTATCAAACTCCTGTTTTTTTAAAAGAATAAAAGTAAGAAGAGGGCTTTACATATACAAGGACATTTTTCTCATTCAAACTAAGAAAACGAGTATTTGTTGTTGAGAATATGATCACTTGGTACATTTCACAACAATTGAGAAAAAACGAAAAGGCTCAATTTAAAGAAATCAACTGGGCTCACGCTCTTTTCACAAAATCATGCCAAAAACCTACCCAAACTAATAGTTACCTTTTTGATGTAAGCAGCAATGTCTTTCTCGATATTGTACTTCTCCATGGCCTGTGTGGCACAGTCCACAGCATCCTGCTGCATGTCTTCAGACATATCAGCATTCTTTATCACTGCCTTCCTGTCAGTCATGATGTCTACAATCACCACAGACAAAAACACAGCATCATTTAGCTGAGGCTTTTATCAAAAGCAAACTGTGACCAAATAAGCAAAGTAATTGCGAGCTATTAACCAGGGAAATTTTGATTACGTGAATGGTAATTAAACTACTCGGACACGAACTTCTAGCTACAGCTCTTGGTGGGGCAACCACATATACCACATTCTTGTGGTCTTTAATTATTGTGTACACATTAGCCAAATTACTTGGTTAAGTTCTGACACTAAGACAAGCACAATATTTAAAAAAAAGATTCATTAAAGATTCATATTCCCTATGATTTCTAAAATGGAAATCTGTGTATTTTAATATATACAGGAAAGTTTTAAGACTTTATGGGGAACCTATGCAAAATAGTAGGAATTCAGAATGAACTGATATGAATCTGTTCATTTGGGGAAATTGATTCATATCAATACTATTAAGGTAAATCGATATTCAGTTTGAATAGCAAAGGATGCTTTTTTTTTTTTAACACACTAAAATCCATAATTTGACCCTTTTGCAACTACCACCAGAAGGAGATATTTATTTTTAAAATTAAAGATTTAAATTACAAATGTCATCCTGGTTTTCCTTCTAACAAGAAATAGTAAAAGGAAACTTTGTTAAGTTAACAAATAATTCAATTTCATGTTTGGAAAAAAAGAGGTGGGGTCAATCTCATTGCATCCCTACTAAATAGTAATATTAACCAAGGCATGTTGACAAAGTTTTGATAGCTTGCTGGACGCACCAGCATAAATCAGGACACTGACAGCATCTTTTGAGCCTGTTGATTTTGTATTGTATTGTATTGCCTGCTACAGAACCTTCTAATACATATTATGAATGGAAAGATAATCAATTGGTAAGTCAGATCTGAAATAATAGAAAGCCAGTCTGGGGTATGTCAGAGTTTAAAAGGCCAGTCAAGCTTCGGAAGAGCCATTTAAAGAACTAGATCAGGTACCAAAAAAGGAATGAACGCTTACAATTTACTAAAAAAAGAGGCCACCTCACTCAAGTCTCTCCTGTGCTCATCTCAGGAGAGGACGACAACCAAATAAGCAAATTAGTTTGTCTAACAGGGAATAAAATGAATCATGCCATTTACAATATACCCCTTTGATCAAGTGCCAAACAATACTTTCCAGAGTAAAAAAGTATAATTGGACAATTTGAGTTCTAGTGTGCAATGCAAGGTCATTTTTTTATTTGATTAAATAATGTTCATGGTTTGTGTCATTGAGCATGGGCCAATAGGCTTGTGTGGGCAGGAAGAGTAAGCTATCTTTATAGTGGCCTCACCATGTTTCAGCATCCAGCCATTTTTAGAGAGAGAAGTGTTTACATGATGCCTATGGTTTTGGAATGGGATGTGCAACAAGCTTGTGGTCATGCATCCACATGAGTACAACAACAATTAAGAATAATAACTTATGTGACTAGACCACTAATGTTATTCATATTAGCATATTAAAGAAACATTGCACATGTTCATTGTTTTAACAAATCAATTTCGAGTGGCACAAAGAGAAATGACAGTAGTAAAGGACATTGATTACTGCTCTGTGGAACTGTTCTTTAGAAGACTGCTGTCCTATTTCTATCTTCCATCATCACAACAGAGGGCTGTGAAACCACACTTGTCCAGGGATGATAA
>JAYDZG010000039.1:21118797-21130719 GCA_034509265.1 Microcambeva bendego
GCTGAAATACTTCATGGATCGATGATCCATCAAGTGACCGAGAGTCGGCTGCGACTAATCGGATAATCATCATCAATGTGACTTTAGAGGAGAATGGTGTTCACTCTGATTGACCATGTGGATATGTGCATTATCGACCAATAACAATTTACTGTGTAACTGTGATAGAGTTCTGTCGTTCTCTCAAAGTATTATCCTGCTCAGAGCACATTAAACTGTTACCGCTGAAACCAAACCATTATCTAATTCTGCTAATCGTGGATTCAGTTAAAATCTTGCTCTCATTTGAATTCTTAACAGTAAAAACCTCTAGTGTTCAAATATGCACCATCAAGCAAATGTCTTTATCCACATTGACTTGCATTTATGAATACAATTCGAGCAACCCAGCTTAGATTCCTTATTCAGGTTTTTTTGGTTCAATCCCTAGTTAGGGTTTGCATGTTCTCCCTGTCCGTGCGGATTCGATTCAGTGATAGTGAGGTAAATTGGAGATACGTTACTAAATTGTCCATGACTGTGTTCAATATAACCTTGTGAGTTGATGAACCTTCTGTAATGAGTTACTACCAGTATGAATTAATGTAAAACATAATGCTAACATCCTAAACAAACACATTTCCAAATACTGAATGTGGTTTATTTGTTACACTGTACAATTTGTGAACTCCTATGTCAACGGCATACAAGATTTTTTTTTTTACATTTTATTAATGAGAAACACAAAAACACAATGCATTTCCTTTTGAACTATTTTTATTGGTTTAACATAAGAAATGTTATTATTGTTTACAAAGGGCACCATGTTTTGAAGGTTAAAATGATTAAACTAATAAACTGAGTATATCAGTGCTAAAATAGCACATAGTAAAAGCTATAAAACCCTAGATAGATCAAGTACCCCAAAACTACACGTAATGCATATTAAAGATATTTACACAAAACTATAAATTATACACAGTTATACAAAGGCAGAAAGAAGGAACTCAAAGCAAAGTGTCTGTCTCTCCACCCAGTCCTTTACACATTCATAACAGGTGTAAGCTGGAGCAAGGAGCTCTGAGGATGAATGCCATTGTTGTTTGAGTGGAGATTTTCAAGGTTCTGTAGGAAATTGCGTCGCTTCAGGCCTTTCAGTATCATTGTTTTAGATGAAGTCTGACTCATGCGTGTTCTGCAAAATGACAAAAGCAAAATAAAAGTCACTTTTTTGAGTAAAGAGACTCACAGGTTTTAAATCTAGATAAGCACAAACGTTTTTTAAATATAAATGCATGTTCACCGGATAATTTACTGTGATAAAGTGCCAGGATGAACATGTTCCTAAATGAAAAATAAACAAAGAACTACATCTCAATCTGCAGATCACTCACTGAAGATGTTTACTTACTAGACAAGACCTATTATTTATTGAGTTGTTTTAAATAAAGAGCTTTTGAAACACTGTCTGCTTTGTTTTGATGATGTCTTTAAATCCTCCAGGTGTAGAGAAGAACCACATATGAGTGCAGCTGGCATCAAACATATGAGAGCAGGTGACTGACTAGTAAGAGGACTAAGATGATAAATCTTTCTAATGTAAATATTAAAGGATTGTACGAGGGCTTTATTGCAGGTCTTACTGTGTTACACTGGGATGAAAAAAACTGTATAGCCAAATTCAGTGCTGGATCATGAGGAAACATACTCTGTTTGCAAAATAATTTACACACGTATTAATCCATGCTTAATTTAATATAATTTCTACCTGCAATATGTTTACTGACAGCTCCATACGAATACACAATATATTCCCTGTTTAATTCAATACATTATTAAATCCAGTGATTTTTTACATAGGGACATAACATGAATTGAAAGTACTGATTGCTATTTAAATAAAAACTGATTAGTAAATACCAAAAGTAACTGGCCTTCATTTGGTCCAGTCATGTGCAGACTTAAAGGGAATTCAAAACTGGAACATGTGAAAGAGGTAATATATGTTATATTGTTTTCTTTTATATCAAGAGGTGCACACAGTAGAAATCTAAGCAAGGAATGTAATAAAACAAATATTTAAAGACTGATCAGGCATAACATTATGACCAGATTCCAAATATTGTATTGGAGCTTCTTTCACTGCCTTTTCAGCAATTTGAGCTACAGTAGCTCGTCTGTTGGATTTGACTACAAGGGTCAGCCTTGGGTGCCCATGACCCTGTCGCTGGTTTACCACTGTTCCTTCCTTGGACCATTACAGAATGGGAACCCCAGAAGAGCTGCAGTTTTGGAGATGTTCTGCTCCAGTCGTCTAGCCAACATAATTTGACCCTCATGCTTTTTCCTGCTTCTAACATTAACTTTGTTGATTTACTGTTCACTGCCTAATATATACCACCCACTAACAGGTGCAACAATGGAGAGATAATTAGTGTTATTTGCATCATCTGTCAGCTGTTTTGCCTGATTGGTGTACTACATTCAGTAAAAACAATATTCCTAATAATAGTGACTGACCTTGGTGAGTCGATTCCACTGTCTGCTGTGTAGCTTTGATTTTCTGAAGTTTCTCCTATGCATACTCCAGTATGATCACAGTGATTAGCACTCGCACAGTGAATGTGATCGAGTTCCTCTGACTGACTTTTACCGAAGTCCTTCACATGCGAATGACTATTCCAGTGTCTGACGGGGACGTCTCCTTCATCCGCAGACCTCTGAATTGTTTCAGTGTCCAAGTCCTCCTCAGTAGTTTGACAGTAATCAAATATGCTACTGTCCAGCGTGTCAGTCGGGTCAGAGTGGCCTGAATTGGGCTCTTGTATGATCTCATCTAGACACCTAGGCTTTTGGTCAGGGCTGCCATCCGCCGAGTGATGAGACTGACTAAGCTTGTGCTCAGAAGCCTGCCACCTGTATTCATGTTGTCTCTGAGTGGCTCGTATTGACTCTAAATGAAGAGATAATGGGGTATTCTCCATAAAAGAGCTGTCCCAGTCCCCATCTAGACAGACGGGATCTCGACAGCGAGCGGTGCCAGAGTGAGGTAACTCACTGACACGCTCCTCATTAAGGCAGAGGGAGCTACAACAATCGTCATCATCATCTTCCTCTACTTTCTGGTAAATGTGTTGCTCGTCGTCGGTGTACACTTCACTGTCCAGATGGCCTGCTTCTGTGCGCGGATTGTCAGTGTCAGCCAGATGTTGGCTGCCACTTTGCTGGTGTGACGACAGAAGGTCTGGGCAGTGATCAGATTCCTCTTTACTGTTGACAAGATGGAGTGATAGTCTGCGCTGAATTAAAGGCTGGGTCCATGACCGGGGTAATTCTGTTGTTTCATATGGATGTAAAGCAAGGTTTGCTATGTGTTTCTGGTCAGAAAAACCTTTCAGATCCTTCTTGATTTCTTTCGTTTTCCCGTCTCTGTGCTGTCTGCCTCGGACTTTGGCGTCTCTCTGTTTCACTTTCTCTTCGATCCTTAGAGTGCTGTTTTCAGGGTAAACAGAGCTGTAGTCTTCAGAAAGTTCTTTGATAGCTTTAACGTCTATGACGGAGTCCGAATTGAGTCTGTTCGCATCAAGCCGCTCACAAGATCTATCGATAAGTGCATGGGCTTTGTCCACCTCTTCACTGACCTCTTTGACATTATAAGGATCCCAGGATTTTGACCTATGTCCAGTTCGGTCTCGTCGAGTAGAGGCCTTGGTCTCTCTCCTCCTTTGTTCTTTGTGGGTTCCAGCTGTATCCCTGATCGGCTGAAATGGATCCTCTATGCGTTTCTTGTAGATGCAATTGGCATCTACTTCCACACATTCTTCATGATTGTCTGCCTGATCAAGAACTACTTCAGATCTGAGGTGTGATGGAATAACATCATCGGTCTGTAAATCCTCATCACGTGGTATATCCTTATGTTTAGTATGTTGTTTTTCCTTGGCCGATATACTTCTTCTCTTGCTCCGATTGGCTCTTAAGGGTCTTTTGGCACCAGCTTTATTTAAATGATGCCTCTGCCTAGGGACCAGGATCTCTGTGGACATGCCTTTGTCGCTAGTCAAGGCTTTAGTCACTCTCTCTGCCTTTTCTTCCATCTTTTTCATCAGGACTGTATGACGGACAAGATTATCCACAGTTAATTCAGGGTTAATCCGTTTAATTATAGCATGTTCCAAATCTCTAGGAAGATTATTTAGATCATCTTCGTCCCGGACTGGCCATTCTTCAGGTGGGAACTGCCCAGAGAAAGTGGTATATTCTTTCTTCATCTTGTTCTCCTTCTTTCCTGTGTTCCGACGGAACAAGTTGAGACCAAACTTGCGTCCAGGCTTTTCCTTGTCCTTACGGGTAGTGATTGTAGACTTGCTGATTTCACTAGCCTGGTCTGCTGCAGTGGAAGTGGACTGGTGTTGGACAGTGGGTTTGTGTTCTCGGGGCCAGCGGATGCTTTTTCCAGTGCATTCACTTATGCTGACAGACTGCTCCTGGAGAGAAGGAGGAGCAGTTGGCTGTGGTGTGAAGCAACTACAAGACTGGCAGTGGGCCATGGTGGGTACCTCAAGAGAGGCATCAAGGCAAGTGTCATTACTCATCAGGTAGGTGATTGGAGGAGAGGTTTGGTCATTGTCATTCGTCCACCAGGTTTTCTCCTTCACTGTGCTGTTGGTGATAAAGTATGTCTGAGGTGTTACAATAAAGTATCCCTCTCCAGTGTGGTAGATTTTTCTCTCCTTGATGAGTGATCCCAGAGCATTGTAGAGGATGTCTTGTGTGGGAATGGTCATTCCTACAACATTTACAGTCAAGTTAAAGAGAAGCTATAGAACTCTTTTAAACTGTTAAATGTCAAAATGCAAAATGAAAAAAATATACTTTTGTTTTAGGGTGGTGATATAATAATAATAATAATAATAATAATAATAATACCACAGATAACACAAAAACATAAAACTGTATGTAAGAATAATCAATAACAATATATACAACAATGACAAAAATGTACTAATAAAAAATAATGTTATTGCCAATAATGTTAAATTATATGAAGCATATTATTGTTTAGGTTTTTATACAAATAATAAAAATATAGAGTATAATTACCTGGATGAGCCTTCATCATGTGATTAATCAGTGCTTCTTGGTTTACAGAAATATGAGCAACATTCATGTCAGATATGACTGAGCATAATACCTCAGAAAGTGGAATGAACTGTGATTGGGCAATAGGTGACATCTGTACTGGGGACAAGTCACCTAAAACAACAACACCACAAAGATATGTAAATATATTTCAGTATTTCAGTGTATCTTCAGTCTTGAAGTGTATATTCATTCTTAAACAATAATTCATTATTTGTGTGGCCCTCTTGCTAGGGGAACTGCTGAAGGGTCTTGAATGACATACTAACACAAATAAACTATTACAATAATGTATAGACATTAAAATTTTTATTATTCACATTTGCTTTTTTTTTGCTTTGAACTGTTGTATGACACAGTCAGGGTACCCATAATGCTTTATCACACCAGTAATGTATGTAAACACATTTAGTTTTATCTTATTCACTACAAAAAAAAACAAAACATAAAACATATTTTCCCCCATAAAACAAATCACTGAAGCACATTAATCCCTCATCACTGATGCTCAGAGCTAGAACGTAAAAACTAAAACATAAAACATTTGTCGGGCTAGGCATAAAAGTTTAATTCCAGGGGGAAAATACACACTACTCACAAAAAGTTAAGGATATTTGGCGTTTGGGTGAAATTTATGGAAAATGGAAGAAGTTGACACTACAGCAAAGAAACATATTGAACCAAAGGCCAACAACAGTGGTGGATATACCCCAACCAAAATTCTCAATCTCAATAACTTGTCATGGGCCCTTGAGCATCAATTACAGCCTTTCATTCTGTTCAGGCATGACATCCCACTATTCTTGAAGGACGGCCCTCAGGTTCAATGAGGTTCTGAGGTACAGAGTTATGAGCCTCTACATGGACATGTACATACAAAAGTTTAGAGAAGGTCCCATTAAGTTCACCAGTAAAGGTAAACTAGGTCTCCTAATTGTTCGTGGGTGTGTTTTGGGCATAACGTAATCAATCAGTGTGTCACTTGCCAGTCCCTTAAAGAGCCAGGTGTGGTCTGAATTTGGCGGATTGCACAGCTACCTGGACATTTCCAACGCTTCTCAGCAGAGGAAACTGACCTGCTCGTTCATGCTGTGAAGGTGCGCGAGCAGGTCATCATTAATGAATTCCACTCATGAATTAGCAAACACCAACAAAAGACAATGACTTATATTTTGTGTTGATGTAGAATAATGCTATTTTATTCTCTTTACTGTTTATGTAAAAGTTTGAATAGGCACACACTATGGGTTTGTGCACTGCTGAGTGTCAATGTGTGTGTAACAAGTGGAGGTGTATGTGCGTTGGGAACGTGCCTGTGATGACAATTCACTGCCAAGATAGCAATGTCTGACTGTTGACTGTCTGCCAAGGTTGTTTTCAGCCAGTGGCGCGCCTGTGTTTTCCGTTGCCAAGATAGCAATACACGCGTAATTTACCTGAACACACCTCATTTTGAGATAGATATATTCGTGAGCACCATTGCTATTTAAATGATGCAGGCGGAAGGCGCGACAGTAGACTGTTGGTGGGGTGTAAGATAGCAATGAGCATCGCACTTGGCGCCTTGAGTGGGGTGTAAGTTAGGGCCCCTAACTCACATCGTTTTTACTCATACCAAAAAACCTGCTGAAGAAACTGACAGGGGTAGAAATAAAATATGTCCAGTGTTTTTACTGATCGGGTTTATTGTAATGTAAAAATAGGAACACTTTTATAATTTGATCTCTGCAACATTTGTAACATTTCTGGTTCAGTACCACATTGTACCAAATGTACAAATAGTTTTTAATGAACCATTTGTCAATACAAGACATTTTGCCATCTACCATACATAATATTGTGAAAAGATTCAAGAAATCTATCTTTATTGGCCTATATGCAGTGGAGATCCTATTGAAAATGTATGCTGCGTCATCAAGAGGAGAATAAGACAACATCGACCACAGCTGAATTCTTGTATCAAGCAAGAATGGAGACCAATCTCTTTAGTAAGATAGATAATGAAACACAGAGCTAAATATAAACCTGTCCTACCTTTTTTAAACTGTGTGTTGCAGACATCAACTTGTAATTACATTTCTATTATCAAAACACAGTTAAGCAGTAATCGCAGTGAAATAATTACCTATTAAATGATCAAAGTTTATGTAAATTGGGTTTGTAATAAGCTATTATAACACCAGAGAGGTTCTATTTGCAGTATTTATGCTTTGTTCTTCTAAAACAAAGGAATTTTCTCACACTCCCATACTCATTACAAACTGTGGGGTAAGCATCTAGTTTCCTGAACTATTAATAATTAAGCTAGATTAACCAGGGAGGCTGAGTCGAGAATTCTTCTACTGCCAGGCTGCCAGTTATACATGTAGTGAAACATCTCTCTTAAGTGTATGGGTGAATAGGTGAGTATGTGTAGATGTGTGGACCCAGAGTAATAACAAATGACAAAAACTACTTAAACTAATTGTCCAATAACTAAATCTGGACATTTTAACAATGACCACAAAATTTAACTTGTCCTGCCCTGAGTTGGCAACTATGAGACAGAGAAACTTCCACCTGAAACGAGTAAACACTCATAAGGACCCAAGGACCTGGTTGTAATGTAGAAATCATACAGTTTCCTACTGGTTCTTTAATGTAACATAATATCTAAATAAACTGGATGGACTCTCATTGGTGCCATAAATGTTGTCTCAATTGCTTTAAATATGTTGTTGTGCTATCAATGATCGTTCAAAAAAAGATGTTACTTGAAATTAAAGCAGGGGTGAACGTAACTTGCCCTCTCTCTAAGAAGGAAACTGTGTGTTCCTCGTAACTGGAGACTGGCTTTTATATGTTAAGACCTTTGTCACATTTTACATGAATACTCTGCCAGGTACCATGGTAACTGGACAACAGGGTACAAAAGAGTAAACAAGGTGGCAGAAGACTGGGGCAAAATCAGTAGTGATTTAGTTTTATGGTAAAATTTTCTTTCATTCATTTGGATCACAAACAGGGTGCTAACATATATAACCAAGTATAATATCTAAATGAGTTTAACAAAGCCTACTGGGCATGGAAATCACCAAAATGTATTTTAACCCGATCACAGACCATCATTAGTCACAGGTCAACAATATATTACATTAAGATATGTATCATATTAAAGTTAAGTACTTTCAGTGCTCAGGAGTTGGCATGTTCTCCCCGTGTCTGTGAGGGTTTCCTCCGGGTGCTCCGGTTTCCACACAAAGCACAAAAACATGCAGTCAGGTTAAGAATGTATAAACCAGTACTTTTTAGTGTTGGCCTTAAGCCCAGATAAATAGGGAAGGTTGTGTCAGGAAGGGCACCAAGCATAAAAAAATATGGCAAATAAATAATGCAGATCACAATCCACCATCACGAGCCCTAATGGGAAACACAAGTTGTTTTCTTATAAACAATCTTCAAATAAATGTAACCGTTAACATGTTAGTATTGTGGAAAAGAAAAATTGCCATTGACATTGTGACTAGAACCAGTTTAACATTCAGAATATAGTTTTGAAACTGTAAACAAGCTGATCTGTACATTAATGCTCATGAGGACAATATTAGTGCCATTATTATAAAATGATAAGCTGAGTTTTAGCTATTATACTAAAACATAACATCAAAATCTGCACGCTCTATTAAATGGTAAAGGTCCACACAGATCCTCATGTACAGATTACAAAAAGCACACGACTCTTTATTGAATGTAATAAAATGTCCAAACCTGGAAACTGAGTAGTGGTTTGCTTTAACAGAAGTCGTTCTGTTAAAATGCTTAACTAGCCAGTGTTGTGAGAAGGGTGCTGGAGCCTATACCAGCTTTCCAAAGGGCACAAGGCACACAGTACCACCCTCCAACCATGAAGCTGGTTCATCCCAGAGCACACACACATACCCAAATATACACACTCCAATTCCCCTATAGAGAAGGTCATTGTCCGATAAATCTTTAAGGTTTTTGAACTTGGGAGGACACTGGAGCAAAACGATTCAGCCATTCGTCTCCAAGGAAGCCACTCAGATTATTGTTCAGTCCCTTGTAATCTCACGGCTGGACTACCGCAAATCTCTTCTGGCAGGAGCTCCTATGTCCACTACTAAACTCCTGCAGCTCATTCAAAATGCACCTGCTTGTGTCACTTACTCTTATTAAAAACAAACACTTTGTTTCTCTCAAGGTTTTCCACAGATTTGTATTTTTAACTGTTGTTTACCTTAACTACAGTAAGGTAATGCTTACTATGGAAGGACGTCTGTAAATAGCTGTGGATAAGAACCAAATGCCAAAAATGTAAATGGAAATGGAGCTCCAGGTGGAAGCTCGACACAGAAAGGAACTTCTCATCGTAAGGTGATGCTTAGCCACCGTGCTCCCCTCAACAGAAATCAACATTTTTTTTTTGCAATAGTTCATTTAGGTTTAGCAGTTATCGCACAGCACGAGTACAGCATTATACCCGCAGCATTATACTTGTGTCATCAAGGGTACATGTGTGACCATTTAGCAATAAAGGCTGGTCCAAAACATGAATGAAGCTGGAGTTGTTTGTTTTTAGTAGCTGGATGGAAAAAGATATTTCCGACAGGACGCGCTCATTTACTCGACCTCAGCTTGAGCAAACGAGTATGTGGGAGCCAGATTTCACACAAGCTAAACCCCCAGCAGTAATTACCTGTTGATTTAGTGCACACACACACACACACACACAGGTAAAAGTACTCTGTGATGTGTGTCTTTGTACTTTTAATGTGGAGAGGCAGACAACCGCAAGCATGATTTTCATTAGTCTACTGCTATAAATCCGCTGCCAAAAGTAAATGCAGCTTGAATTCTAACCTGAGCAAGCTGCCTATGTGGTACAAGCTCTTTAACTATTTATAGCTCACTGCATGTGTCTATAGTGTCACTGGAGCTACAGAGACAAAACCAAACATGTCCTAGTTTGAGGTATTACTACCAAACAAGAAACTCTACTGTATGCTCAAAATGTATACATCCCTTTATTCTTATCTGTTACATTAGGAGTCATAACTGATAAATCCTAAAAAAAAGTATCTCAGTTTCTAGGAGTGCAATTGATTGTACTTGCTTTTTAAAGTAACTTCGGAATAAAATTTAATATTTATGAATCTAGTAACACAGAAAAAAAAAAAACATCTGTTTATACAATCAATAATTTCCAGAGTTTTGGCAATTAAGTAAACATACATTATGGGCAGTGGGGGCTTAGTGGTTAATGTAATCAGAAGATTGCCTGTTTAAGCCCTACTACTGCCAAGTTTCCACTGTTGGGCCCCTGAGCAAGGCCCTTAACCCTTAATTGCTCAAAATGGTGTTCAGTCGTAACTGTAAGTCGATTAGGATGAAAGTGTCAGCTAAATGCTGACAATGTAATTATGAAGTACTTTTAAGATTTAAATAAATGACCTAAAAATGAATAGACTTCTGCTTCTTACAGTGTCCAGGGGTAGCACTGTTGCTTCAAAGCAAGAAGGTCTGTGTTTGCATGTTCTCCCTGTTTACTCCGGGTGCTCCATTGAACAGTCCAAAGAAACTCAAGTGAAGTGACTTGAAGATACAAAATTGTCCAAGATTAATCTTGTGTACATAGTAGCTCCCATTTATGTCGTGAATGTAACCGAAGGGCGTAAAACAAGACATTAAAAGTCTGAATAAACTAGGCTGTTTATTCATTTCAGGTTATCAACCGCTTTATCCTGGTCTTGGATAAAGGTTGTGGTAGGTCTTCAGCCTTCGGATTTAACCATCCCTACCCTCAGACATAGGCAACCATGTATATGTAGATGGAGGGTTAAAATGGGAGCTTAACAGCTGTGGACTAGCATAATGCTGTTAAACTATCCAAGTGTCTATAAAAATAAAAAATCATGGAATCGCCTTATTTGTCCAACACATTCGTCCAATACATTTGCACATTTATGACAGCACTAAATTCATCTTTAAAATAATATTACACTGTTTTCTCCTTATACTTCTAAAGATTTAAAAGTAAGCTGAAGATTAAGTGTGGAAGTAAAAAGTTATGTGTAAAATCTTAAATCTGGTTAATCCAAATAAGGCAAATAAATCGGTGGATTTTCCAGTCAAAATTCCACCTGAAGTACTGTGTTCTGAGGCCTTACTTACTTTCTGCCAAAACTTTAATCTTATTCTGGATATCTCCTAGTCTCTGACTGGCTTAGACCTGCTCACTGTTGTCCCAGCAAGACTTCACAGTGAGACTGAAAGGAGCAGGTCTGATTGCGCAAACCAAGCATGAAGTTAGGAGGCAATAAATCCAGCCTCATCAGACCTTTGATTACTTGATCTGCTTGAGGGAAGGACTGATGTTAAAATGCACCTCACTTCCCACTTTTTTTTGTGGTTTTGCTTTTTATCTGAAATAGCAGAATCAAAGTTACGCTCCTGGCTTTTACAGCACTAATCAAAACCATGAGCATTATTCACTTAAAATAATCATGTGCTGTCATAGCCTATATACATGACCTATATATCTAACAGTCCAATCCACAATCATCAGCACCAATGGTGATGATAAGTAAAAAGTCACAGCAATGTCAGGAAACCCATGGATGGATGGATGGATGGATAGAAGGATAGAAAACCAGCCAGGCACATGTGAAGGTGCTTTATGTAGAGGGAGCCGCCAACTAAACTAAAAGTGTAAAGCAAAGCAAGAACACACACACACACACACACACACACACACACACACACACACACACACAGACAGACAGACAGACAGACAGACAGACA
>JAYDZG010000039.1:21197855-21208808 GCA_034509265.1 Microcambeva bendego
CTGGGTAAACCTACAGGACGATTCAGTGTCTCCAATTAACCTGGTAGCATGTCTTTGGACTGTGGGAGGAAACCGGACTACCCGGAGGAAACCCACACAGACACGGGGAGAACATGCAAACTCCACACAGAAGTTACACTGTGTTTGTGTAACTATGAGGATGTAGAGTTTAATTTGTTGTTTTAAATTTTATTTTTGTTGTAAAGACTTGGTAAAAGCTCCTTGTAATGCTGCAGCTTGGTTTTTATAGCACCTATACACATGGTGTGCTATATAACAATCACACAAAATCTGTCATGAGGGGAAGTTATTACATAAAATGACCCCCACAAGTACTAGATGTTGTCCAGGAGCTTTAGTTAAAAGAATGAAGGTTATGTTGGTACCTGTTTTGCAAAGGGTGTTTGATGTATTGTTCAGGATTGACAACAGCTGGTGTAGAACTATCATTTGAGCCTTCTTCACTTTCAGGTGCTCTCTGCAAGAAGACAAACAACATTATTGTAAATATAGAATTATAGAAACTTATGGGCACAATAGTGCCCGATCTCGGTTAAACAAAACACTTTGATAAATACAGAAGTGACCATAATGAAGAACACCCCACAGCAAACACCTAATCATGTGTGTAAATTCTGCAGATCTCTAAAACCATGACGTGGTCTCATACGCCTCTTCTCTAGTGCACAATGTGGTCTTAATGATATGGTACAACTTTTAATTATTCTGTTTTAGAGGCGTGATGAGTACCTTACACAAGCATACATCCTACATTTGGTAATCTTCTTGAACTGGGACCAACATACCCAAATAGTCTAAATGAGTGAAGCATGAATGGTCGTCTTGTTTAATTGAGGTGGTTAAATGCATCTGAAACTATATTTTTTTTTCTCACTGAAGCCCAGTAAATGAAATCACTAGTCGACAAAAACATGTACAGGCTGTGAAAGGAAATTGTGCCCATAGCCTCTAAATCCACTAGATAACCAAAATTCACCGATAATAGGGATTAATTTCACTAGCGATGATCACGTGGGTCTGCCATGATTTGAATAGAACCTGTCCAGCATTGTGAAGCAGGTTAAATGGCTTAAAAAGCATCACATGATGCCAAACTAAAAAAGATTCAAGTAGATCCAAAAAATCAACCTGGTTTACAATGCCATGGCTCTGGGACTGGGTCGTTGTTCACAAAAGAAGAAAACCGTAGAATAGCAAACCTTCTGAGAGGTGGCCAGCCTTCCAATAAGACATCATGGATATCTCAAAAGAATCCAGATTTCCATCTAGAGATCTGCAGGCCTCACTTGCATTAGTAAACTTAATTTTTACAATCCCATAAAAGAAAGAATATGGGCAAAACTTGAACTGAAGGACTTTTGGAATAATATTCTGTTTTCAATAAATATTTAACAAATGGAATAGTCAAAAAGGTTTTAGTGTGAACTCGTGTTGTCTTTATCAACAACCAATGACTTCAGTACCAAACCACACAATGCACGTTCACCAAGAAACACAGGATTTATACTTTAAAGCAAAACAATGATCACAAGCAGACTCCAAGTCAACCAAAGGTTGATTAAAGAATCAGTAATATCCTGGACTGGCCTTTTTGTCTTCAGATTTCATACAGAAAATGTATGAAAGTTCAAATTTACATTAGTTACATGAGAATTGCTGACTGTATTGATAAAACACATTGCCTCGATTCATTTTAAATGTAAATGGAGTTTTTTTTAAGCGTAACAAGTCGAGTTAAAGGCAAACGTTGAGTTTAAGGGTACACATTGTTTAGGGACGTGGATGTTACAAGGTGCCACTGCACAATTATATACAATTGGTCCAATATGCATATTGTTTCAAAACGTTATAATTGTATCTTTTATTGACTACGTTTATACTAAACCTGTGCAAACACTATGTGTAATGTAACCTGCATTCTAAATCATGTGATTGTGCATATTACTGTAAAACTGTACGTCGAGATATGGAACGTTTTTATATAAAGAGTCTGGAAACGGAGAGAAATTGATTTATACAGATGTGGATAACAGATGTGGGCAGAATTACGAAGCAAATAAGCAAGACAGCAGATTCAGATTAAAAAAAACTATAACGAAATGTACTTTTCAATCTGTCTTTAAAAACACCACTAGATTGTGGTGTATAGCGTTAATGTGATATTAATAAATAATTATTGTCTAAAGATTCTGATGCAACACGTCTATTATGCGAACATGAATCATATCTATAATGCTAATTCCGAACACACCATCTGCAGCCAAAATAACCCATGAAACGAAATCACATGAATTAAAGTATTTTCATCCACATCGTAACTTAAACAACGCCCGAAAGATCGACGTGATGAGATCTAAACAACCTCGAACCTTGGCCTTTATTTCACTTATCAAGCTAACTGCTGGTGTAAATGAATGAGAGTAACGGAGCTGCACTGTGCTACAGGAACACAGTGTCAGCACTGTTAGCCTGTAAACTGAGCTAGCAACTAGCACACGTGCCCAGCTTCATACCGACGACCCACCAAAAATACCATGCAACAACTCAAACCCAACAGCGAATTAAAAAGTCATCAAATATTAGTATATACATGTAATGAATAAGACAAAAATCATCGCTGTGCGTCCTCTCGGTGCTAACAAGTGACCGGTAAAATGCTTCCAACCAACCCAGTGCTATGAAATAACCTGCTCCCGTTAGCTTAGCATAGATGCTCATTCAGCTAAGACTGAGAACTCTGCCTTCAACCAAAAACGCAACTAAATTCATTAGCTGTTACAGCAGTGATAATAAAATAAGCCAGAAATGTGTTCAAATACCACAGTACTAAGTGTATAATAAACAGAGGACATTTAAATAAGCGCAATGCTTTCTCTCTTACCGGCTCCGAAGTCGCCATCTTGCCTGTAATTTTTGCTGCTCGTGTTGGCGTCACAGTGCCTACCGGAACCTACGCAGCGCGTGGAGCTCACGCGCACCCTGCGCACGCGCCCGACACCCAATAAAGCCCCCGTCACAGCAGCCCTCTCTCTTACCCCATGAGTAACAGAGGAACATGGATAGTAATCATTATTTTAGGTTGCGTGTGAAGGGAATTTAAACGTCACACGTGAACATCAATAAGTTATTTGCTGACGTTTCTCGATTCCATTTTGAAAATGAGTGTGTGGGGGTTTACTCTGAGTGCTCTGGTTTCCTTTCACTCTCAAAGACATGCAAGTGATGTGAACTGGAGATGGGAGATTGGCCTTGAAAATATGAAATTGACCTTTTGAACAGATGAATCTTGTATTATTAGCCATGGATGTAATTAAGAGAGTAAAACAAGTAGTTGAATGGTCAGATCTTACAAGCGTACTGCGTTCCTGTCTCCAAGAACAAGGTAGTAAGCTGACCTGTCACTGGGTGAGTCTGGTCCTGGAATTTGATGATGCCTTGGAGCCTAAGGAGGGTAACTGAGGGTCATTTTGAAGGTTTTTCATTGGCCAAACTGGTGCAGTGATTTCAAGATGTTGGTGAATTTTAAGCTCATGAGGGTCCTTGAACAGTGTTGAAATGATTCTTTGAATGGTGGCACTGAGGTGGTACACTATGATTGTTTTGCACCTGCCACTCTACCCCTATGCCCAGAAGAGAATCAACAGCCGGTCCAGCCCAGACATGAATGATATCCGTCTCGATACCTCCAGGGGTTGCTGTTGTTGGCTGGAGTGGGAGCCGGCTTGACTATTTGGATACTTCCAGAATGGCTTGTGACACTCATGTAAATAATGAAGTATAAATCCATGGATAAACAGCCCATATCACAAACACTTATATAATTATTAAATTTGTATTATATTTTGAAATATAAGTATGGGACTGTTACTGGCATCTCTTCAGATTCCTCTTCCTGGTGTTATAGTAAAGAATGTGAAACTATTAAGTGGTTATCTCAGACTTCCCTTTTCACTCTTTTTTAAATAAAGTAATTTAAGTTACCATAAATGTGTATATATACACACAACAGAACCAAAAACAGTATTGGCCAGTGCACTTTTTGACTGTTGGAAGTTTGCATAAGACAAATTTAATGTGACCTTCATGCCAACAAACTATTCAAAAACCATTTAAGTAGGAAACCTCTTCCTTCATATAACCACAGAAATACAGGGTTGTCAATGTTTCTAAAACCTATAATCTGATGGTTATAATATATTCATACAACCTACATGTAAAGTTAACCTCCCACTGGATTTATGTCTAAAACCCAAATAGTTTTATACATATTTATAAACGTTATATGGCAGCATGGTGGCCAAGTGTGTCGCACCGTCACCTGTGGAACGATTAAATACTGTGTGTCTGTAATTAATGTAACCACAGCGTAAAAATCCTAATAAAAAAAGAAATACCCTTTATATGTTATAGACCACACTATTTCTTGTCTCTTCTCCCCTTATAGGATGCATCTTCATTAAGGCTGCAAATGTACAAGCTGGAGGGTTTCTGAATTAGATTGTGTCAACTGCATATTGAAGAAAGCTAACATCAGCTAATTTACAAGTTCTGCTTTTAAGTTAGTTAGTTTTGCCACTAACAACACCCTCCCCCAAACATTGTTATTAATTAGGAGGTTTAAAACAATTAGCTGAATGACTAGTCTATCCAGGTTTCCTGGCCTATACAGTATCTTACAGTTACAAAACGAGGAGCTTAGAGTCTAAAGAATCTGGTATAAAAATTGGTATAGTGGAGCACTCACAGATTCTTAAATCACACCCAATAGACAAACTTATGTGCCAGCAATTATTGATTACTAATGGTGTTTAATCTTTAATGGTGTTCATCATTATCAGTTCCATTGGTCTTTTTGTATTAAATTAAATATTCAAGTAAATATCTATTTTCTTTTTTCTTTATAGTGCAAGTTCCCCTTCAATAAATAACATGCTTTGATGAGTTTGGTTTGTACACACTTCAGTGAACTGGACAGAGAGCTCCGACACTGAATCCCATAAACACAGCATACTTCAGACATATGGTGTAGCTCTGCACACAAAGCTCTAAATATTTCCACAGTGCAACAGTGTCTTGGTTCAGCAAAACTAGCTTTAATTGAGAATGTACACACGAATGAATAAATCCATGTCACTTTGTGTTCCTTAAAATATGTCAGAACAGGGCATTTGTAGGATTATTCTCCTTCTTTACAATAGAGAAAAAAAGTACAGTGTAACTCTCAGAAAAGCGATTTTGGAAGCTGGCATAAAATGGCATTATTATACGACAAAAATGATATAAAAAAAAAAAAAGGTTTGGTTTGGGGCACACCATAATACACAGTAAATTTGTAGCACCTCCAGTACAGTTACTGGAAAATAGGATTTCAGAAATTGCAATTATATATATATATATATATATATATATATATATGGTGATTTGTGTGTGTGTGTTTGTCAATGGACTGGTGCCCCATACAGGGTGTTAAATGTGCCATAGACTCCAGCACTCTGGCGACCCTGATTGAATAAGTGGTAAAAAGTGAGTGATAGATAGATAAATAGGTAGAGAAATACATAAGTAGAGAGGAGGGAGTGAAAAATAAAAATTAAAATGCGCTAATTTCTTAAAAAAATAATAAAATTAATTTAGGTGGTTGTATATTTATAGATCTTCTCTAAAAGCACCATGGAGAAACTTACAGTAAATCTGTTCAGACATTAGCACACTTGCACAACAAGATTATACATGTCTGCTTGTATAAAATGCTGTTTTCAAGTTATATCTTTAAAATCTACAATATCAAGTCAAAATACCTAAGAAAAAAATTGGGAAACTAGTGATTTCGTTTTCTCATATAGGTTCTAGTAATACAATGGTGTAGATTTGACACATTATCAAAACGCAGCATATAACCTTCCATGATTATTGCTTTCACAAACGGTTAAAAAAATAACAGATTTTCAACAAACATGCGAAGCCTATATACAGATATTGGATAAAGGAAACTAATTAACAAACAAGAACACAAATAAAAACTGTGCATACAGGACATTTCAAAAGTCAAGTTGTTTCAAAGTGCTTTTTTTTTTCAAACAATGCCATGTGCACTGGGAATCATGTTTCATAATTCAGAATCTAAGTACCTTCATTACCAGTATCACTACGTGATAAACCAATGCTACATGTTTTAAATCCAGCCTACAAACTTTTTTTTTGTCACAATCCAAACAAAGCTTACTGACTATTCCATTATCATCAATATTCAAAGTTACTGCTACAATGGCACCATAAAACAGCAACTTCTGAACATCTGATGAGAGCACCCAAGCTTAGTGAAGCAATAGAATTCCCATTTTCCAATGTGAATGAGTGTTTACTCTACACGTCCCTTTCAGGTTGACGTAGTCGTATTGCAGTAAACAGGCTTGGACCGAAAATTAAATACAAATCGTTATAAAACCGATCCAAATAAATAATCACATCTTCTAAGCACGTCTTTTCGTATAAAACCAGTCTAAACAGCACCATCTTAACAGTAAAAACACACACATGAACAGACACACACTAAAACTCACAGTTAAAAATCGACATGTAATCAGCGAAAAGCCTGGAAAAAAAAAACAATGCGTAAAAAAAACTGTCAAAGAGAAGCTGACTGAGGTAAGGCATTAGCTAAAAGTGGCATGGCCACTGTCACGTCCAGCGGTTATAAGGCCCAGTGACGTGTGTAAGTGCGTACGGAGCCGACATGACGACGCTGTCCCTGGCAACCGAGATCGACTGGCGAGTAGGAACTTGCAGCTCTTCCTTATCGTCTTGCCACGCATCCTCCTCTTCACTTTCACTTTCTTTCTTAACTGGTATCGACAGTCTGGTCTCGGCAGCACCATGGACTTCCTCAGCTTCCTCTTTCTCTCTGGCCTTCTCGGCCCTCCTGGCCTCCCACTGGAGCAGGCCATGACCGGGTGCGTTAAGGCTCTTGTGCTGGTAAAACACCAGAGAGATCCGTGTGGGGTGGGCGCGGTTGGGCTGCTGGATGGGCGTGGTGGCGTGAAGCTCTCGTCGGGCGCACTCGATGAGGATGGAGCCGTGAGATGGCGCCACCGCCACGCCGCCGATATCCCTGTCCAGGAAGTTATGCTCGCTGTCTGACCACACCTCCTCAGCTTTGACATCTTCGGGAGTTAAGGGTCGCAGAGTGCTCGCTGGAACATGGTGGTAGATGTTGTCCAGGTCCGGTTGTGCTCGACGGTCTATTCGACCGTGGAGACCCTCGGCCCGGGACGGGGACAGCAGTCTGGGAGCGGCTCCGCCCTGAGAGCGGCGTGTCTCGTCAGGCTCGGCCTTCACCGGCGAATGGAACGCCGCGGACTCGGCTTGTGAGCGGTCCATGTGCTGCTGGTTTCTGAATGGGTTTTGGGTCATCAGTGCAGTGCAGTGCTTTACTGACTCGAGTCCTGGAGGGTTTGGGAGTTGGGGTAAGTCAGAACGACAGCCAGGAACACTTGGATGAGGCGGAGAAGGACGTGTTGAGTATTTACTTGAGTTATGTGTGCTCTTGTAAGGGCTGGGTGAGTCTGTTAAACCAAATGAACAGTTACTGGTGTCTGGATTCTGCGGTTCCATTTTAAAATTTGGTGAAGTGCTTTTCAAACCTATAAAGAAAAACATGATTTAATCAATTTAAAATTGAATAAATTTATCACAATGTCCAGCATCTTCTACCCCAGAAATAGCCAGTAATGTTTGTTGACTGCCTGGCAATGCTGGTAGCACTATTAGGGCTAAAACTTTAACTCTGTGGGCTAGAGCATTTGACAGCATCCCTACCCAAGCATAATTTCAACAATTTTACAGAAATACAGCACTCTTGCCATGTTCTTATGAATACTTCTTTCTTTAGACTGCTGCAGAGCATAGCTCATGAAGGAAGTCACGTTTTGTGAGCTGGCTTGGTGATTAGTGCGCTGATTGTCTTTGCTGGGGCCTGTGGGACCTCCCAGCGAGACAGTGTGACATGTCGTATGGCTAGAAATGGCCAACATTGGTTTGAAGCGCATGACCAAGACTTCCAAGTACTACAATGGCCCTCTAATTCTCCAGACTCGAACCAAAGTGAGCATCTGTGCGACCACCACGATCGTCGCTCTATTTATACTCTCTTATGCACCTTTCAGCAGCTTTGGGATGCACTGCAGTTAGCATGGCTTCAGATAGCTGTCAAAACCTACTAGGACATCATTAAATCACTCCCAGCCCGTCTGTCTGCAATGGACTCAACAGTGTAGAATTGATATAACATATGCTTTATAAAATTGATTTATATAGAGGCAGCCGTGGTCTGGTGACTAGAGAACTGGGCTTGTGATCAGAAGATTGCCGGTTTGATTCCCAGAGCAAAATCATGACCTTGAGCAAGGCACCCAACCCCTAATTGCTCCCTTGGCACCATGGCTAGTGTTCACTAGGGTGCATACGTGTGTTTACCCCAACAGATTGGGGTAATATACGGTGAACAAATTTCCCTGCACAGTGATGAAAAGAGTATTCTAAATCTTAAAAAAAATTACCCCAATTAACAAATGTTGTGGCTGAAGCACTTCAATAACACAATTCAATCATTAGAAGGGGCATCCCTATAGGTTTGTAAATATAATTCATTTACTTACTTACACCCAGGGGCAACTTGGACCCACAAACACACTAACATGCATGAATATGCCTGCAGAAAGCCCCATCAATTACCCATTAAATATTTTAATAATTTGGGATTAATAATAATCCTGAAATTTTTGTTAGAAAAAAAGTAAATTTTGGATTAATAATGCATTTTTGTATGTCGAACAACTGATGATACCTTTGAGAGACTCATTCTTGACCTTCACTGGGGTGACCTGCTTCAGTCTCTGGCCCTTCTGCTTCTCTCGCTCTCTCTTGGCTTCCAGTCTTCGTTTGCGGGCAGATTTGACGGGCTCGGCCAGCAGACGCACCTCTCTCGGGAAGGCCGAGAGCACCTGCAGGGCTCCTGTTTCTATCTTTGCCCTTTGACCCGCCACTCGCCCGAACTCATCGGTGTCAGAGATCCTATAGAGAGGCAAGACATGGAGCTGCTCGTCCTCTGGAATGTTTCTCACAGCACGGTTGTCCTCTTTAGTTAAAGTGCATACCTGCAGGTTAGAAGCATCACAGCAGAATACGTCTTTAATCTCTCAAGTTTCTTTTACAGTGCTTGTACATACACATTTAACACACAACAAATAACCAGAGGTGGAAAGAGTCCTAAAATGTTGTACTTTAGTGAAAGTACTATTGTTTTGATGATTTTTTACTCAAGTATAAGTAAAGTAACAAGTAAAGTACTCTCTGTACTGTCAGAGTAAATGTTAGTTACTTAATTAACAGATGTGGGGGCTCATCTCCTGTGTAATGCAAACAAGACAGGAGGATATAAATGCCACAATACAGTTGTTTTCGATTTAAATATAATAGAAAACATGCTAATACAGCATTTAAAACATTTCAGATGAGTAATGTGTCATTTAGTACAGAGCATCCCATAAAACATTTTCAATCTATGTAACCCAGTGGTTTCCAACCAGAGCCTCTCGACCCCATCAGGTTTTTCTTGTGGGGAAGGGGGGGCGGGTGTCATCGCCACAGGTTTTTAAAATAATATATTTTAGTCAAATAATTTATTAACAATTTATTTTAACGTCATTAATTCATAAAAAGGATCTCGTAATATGATATGTATATAACACAACCCAGGGTTTTTTCATGCATGTTTTAAGGGGTTTTGGCTGAAAACCACTGGCAACACGCTTCACTGCAGCATTTTCCCAGACGTGAATTTTATTTTTATTTTTAAATCCACAACAGATGTTACTTAAAATGTAGTGAATTCCAATTCTTAATATAATAAACTAAAAACATTACGTGACTAAAAGTACAGGTTTAAAGTATTTCTGTACTTTAAAAAGTAGAAATACACAAAATAAACTGCTCAATTACAGGAACATGCATAAACTTTCCACCTCTGCAAATAACCTCCCTATGACTCTCTATGAGAGATATACAAAACTTCCCCGCCAGTAGAAAGTTTTGTCAGTGATGGAAGGAGTAGGGACACAGCTGGTCAGGGTGCGAACAAGTTAATTCAGTTATACAAACAAATTACATTTAATTTTCTCCCTCTAACCCTCATAAGTTAATTTGTCCTGGGTAGGACTGCAAAGGCTCTGGAGACCTCAGGCATGCCTGGATGAAGTGTCCAAAAGGGAGTTGGCTCTGCATTATCAGCCTCTCCATGCTGAAGACAAAGTATCAGGTAACTCTGGTTGTACCAACCATGGTTCATCAACATCTGGTTCAAGGCAAAGAATTCAGTATGTTAACGGAGATGTGGACTCTTATAGACTGGCTCATGTTAAAATGTGAGTTACTCTCAGCATGGTAGTTACTCTGTATATGAGCTGGTGGGCATAATAATGGATTTGACATTATATATAATCATGTTTATAAAGTATGTGCTTCTTTGACATAACCCGGCCCATCGTTAACACCTTTGCTTATGTAAACACAGAAGTGTGTATTATCTCTATCAAGAGTAAAAGCTCACCACAGTACTCCCGTTGGTCATGTTTTGGTTATCCTTATGAGCATGGGCACAGAAATCTACACAAGCTGTTACACCAGAGAACGGACGACCTTCTCTGGTGCCCAAACGACAGTCCATCCCAGACTCCTCCTGTGCCACCTGTAAGGACACAAAACTCCACTTTATAGGTGAACGTCTCACTTTGTACAAAGAGTAGGAGCAAAATATTGATATAGTATCAAACACTGCCATTCAGAATCAAATCCACAACACAATATAAGTAAAAATTAAAGTAAATGTTGAGGTGATTCTTTACATCTGTACTGCCATACTGGCCTACATTTTTGGTA
>JAYDZG010000039.1:21212169-21238085 GCA_034509265.1 Microcambeva bendego
CTATTCTTTACATCTGTACTGCCATACTGGCCTACATTTTTGGTATTTAGCAGATACAACAGAGCTGTGACAATAATATACAGCCATGGACCACTTCAAAAGACCCATTTTATAAACTAGAATTAGGGCTGCATCTATGGATTATTTTTGTAATCGAGTATTCTATCCATTATTCCAGCGATTAATCGAGTAATCGGATAATAAATACTTTTGCTTTAATAAAGAGCAACAATAAATACTTTTTATCGCTTCCATATAGCACAGTTTAAAGAGAGAATACATAAAAAATCAATCCAATTCAACTTTTCACATGTATACAGGTGACCTGAAACAGGCAATAATAATAATAATAATAATAATAATAATAATAATAGGGAACAAGCACCTAAACATTGCCTTTAGTTTGTTCAACTTTCAGAACTAAAAGTTTCAGCTACAGTTCATGCAACACATAAAGCTTTAATGTTTTGTAGAAGGCAACAAAGGTTCTGTCAGGATTGTTTTTGTCAGATGAGGTGACTTTGACGTGTGTGTGTGTGTGTGTGTGTACATCTTTCTTCCGAAAAACAAGTGTGCTGGTTATAATGAAGAAAAGTCTGTATCAAAAACACACAATGAGTTTGCACTTTTAAGTAGTTTAAATCATCTTGATCTTTAGGTTTCTCTGTCGTGTCTCGTCCGTTAACGTCGCTCCGTTTTCATTTTGCTGTCTGTGCTATGAGATCTCAGTTCCGTCCTAAATCACACTTGCTTACTGAACAGCAGGCAGGATGGGCGAGTGTGCAGTGAACATAAGATTTATAGAACTGTGTGTGAAAGGTGCCCACTTTGAGTGCTGTTTCGGTGTGTGATTTTGGACGCCGCCATCGGCTTTTTCACAACACCTGATGACAGTAACTGCTTGCCCATGACAGGGGCAGGTGTAGCTTTCATGCTGTCATTTAGGCACCCACATGCTGCAATTTGTGTTTGCTTTGTTTTATAACTCAATCAGATTTCAGAAAGAAATGACATGTTTAATGTTATAATGTGGAAATCTTACCTGGTTTTGATAGGCGTCAGGTGCAAGTCTTTTATACAACGGAGCCACATCTGATGCCAGATTCTGCAGATGGTCTTCTAACTTCTCTTCCTGAAAAAATTGGAAAATATAGTATAATCATGTGGCCTAATGCACAAGCCTACACTGAAGTTTATGAAGGGCTGGGTAGCCAATACTGGCTGTTTCTATTCAATTCATTGTCTCCAGTTAACCAGGGTGCATGTTTTTGTTTGCGGACACGTGGAGAACATGCAAACTCTGCACAGAAAGGACATAGATCGTCCCACGTGGGGATTGAACGCTGCGAGGTGAAAGTGCTACCCACTAAGCCATCATGCTTTCCTTGTACATTTATATAGTTAAATAATGATGATTATTATTATTAATAATAATATTATAATAGTAATAATGTTATACTTATATAGCACTTCTTATATAGCACTTATCCATGCTCAAGGATGGTTTATAGAGGTAATAGTATACAGCAAATCCAAACGGGCAAAAGAACAACAAAATCAAAGCACAAACAATTAATGAAGTTAAGCAAGGGTAAAATGCACCATTAAGAAAGCTGACTGTTGTTTCAGCTGTGAGCCTGCAGGTGTCAGCAGAGGGGGTCTTCTTTTGTGTGTGTGTGTGTGTGTCTTTCTGTCTGTCTATGAGAAGACTACCATTCCCAGAGTGCACCTGTGACTGACCGAATGACCAATCAGGATGAGACAATGCCACCACAGCTAACATAGCTAGAGAAATTAGAATTTAGTTTCTTGTTTTGGCCTGGACTCACCCTGAAGCTTGCACCAAGCTATGACTATTTTGTGAACGGTTTCATTTCTGTAAATACTGTAAATATCATTTTAAATAAATACGTTACTGCCCTCTGAACAATGTAAGTTACCTCCTCAGGGTAGTCCCCATGCAGCCGGAACTTGCGGGGCACCTTGCTGCGTGCAAACTTGCATCCGTTAAAGTACATACTCCATGAGCAACCAAAAGAAAAGGAGGCTCCACAGGTGTTCGGATCGAGACCCTGACATGCACAAGTCCGGCTAAAAAGACACAAAACAACAGGTTAGAAGAAGAATATTAGTCCCACTGTAGCACAATAATTCTGCAACCCTCACTTAATATGCCTTTAATAGCAGTGTGTAGTTACGAATCATATGTATTAATAAACAGTTTCTGACTTACTCCTCATTAAGGGCACATCGACGGCTGGTGGGAGAACCATATCTGCAAAGGGTGCGTGTCAAGTCCTGGTACAGCTTGTCCGCCTTACTGCGTGGGATGCCCTCCCAGGCTAGGATGAGGATGACTATCACAGCGTTTTCACAGCAGTGACCTGCACGCTGACGCACAAGACACAGCAGCTTCTCCTGCTCACTGCCCCGGCGGATCACCTGAGAGCAAGAGAACATAGTAATATATATATATAATCAAATATATGTAATAATATATACGATAAATGCACGACTTTTGTAGCTGTTACGTTTCAAGCAGTGTTTTGAAAAAACGTGAATTTTGGACACAGTCAAAGAAATGAAAACAAAATTAAACTCATCCGTTTAAAACAGCGTGAGCTTTATATAGTTGTATGGATTAAAAGATTTTTTCAAAATTTAAACTGAAGGACATAAACCAAGCTGTTAAGTCAGAGGAACCATTTCTAGTTCTCCACTATCAAACTGTACATAGATCAGGACAAGGATCTAAGGCTTTGAGATGAAATATATTTTGAACATCCCTACCATCTTAAATAGCTGTTATATTTGAAATAACTTTCATGAAGAATGGAAGAAGCTGTCCAAATCTAGGTGAACAAAGCTTGTAGAGATATAACCAAAACACATCAAGCTATTGAATAAAGGGCCTGAATACTTTTATAAATTTGAACTTTTGATCTTTAATCTAAAGCCAATAAAAATAAAACTGTCAAAACAAATTAATTAAAACAAATTAACGTGTCCTTATTTAAATGGTGCATTTATTTGTCATTACACATGCACAGATGTACAGTACAACGAAATTCTTTCTTTTCAGAGCATGGGGTCAGCCATCATACGGCACCCACTGAGCAGTGAGGGTTAAGCGTCTTACTTAATGACCTTTTAACATTTCTTATCCTAAATTGCTTACCCATTTTGCAATGGGACAACCTTGGGAACTCCTGCCTTCTCTCCCAGTATACACGACAACTTCCATGCGCACTGCTTTACCTTTCACGCCATACCTAAAACAAACAAATGGTTTTAAAAACTGTAAAGGTTTCAACCACACTTTTAAAATTGCCTACATGCACACACTGTGGTCAGAATCACTTAACTGGGCCCCTACAGCACAGGAAAGTGACTTCCTGTTGTAATTTTCAGTGAGAAATAAAATCAAGCTTTGACCTCTATTTGCATATGCTGATCTTTATGTGTAATGTTTTACAAAATAAAATTGATACAAATAGCATCCGAAGAAAGTTTGGGTATTTGTGAAATGTAAAGTAATGTTTGTATGTTGTTATGTATTCATTTTTTATTAATACAAATGAATAGAATGTGATAGAAATATAGAACAGAGCAAGACTGGAAACCACTGTTGAATGTGCATGAACTTTAAAATGCTCTTCATATATAATGACTATCATGCTACTTAGAGACTTAACTCCTTAATTCTGCTGCAAATAAAAGTTTATTTCTCTACTAGGACATAAGGTATACATGTGCTTGACTTGTCTGTCTCCTATTGACAATTTATGACATATAACGAAAAGAAGAATCAGAAAATAGTGACCACAGACACAGTTTGAACAGCTCCAAAACATTTATAGTGTTAATGGATGGGTCTGTCACCTCACAGCAAGAGGCGGGGTGTTTCAGGTCCTTTCTGTGTGGAGTTTGCATGTTCTCCCTACGTCTGCGTGGGGTTTCTATAGGCTATGGTTTCCACCCACAGTCCAAAGACATGCAAGTGAGGGGAATTGGAGACACAAAATTGCCCATCACTGTTTAATATAATAATAAACTTGTGAACTGATTACTCTTATACAGCATGTAATTACCATTTCAGAAATAAATGTAGCAAAAGAATGTAAAACATGACATTAAAATTCTAATGAATAAAGAAATCAAATACAGTTAGTAGGAGAAGTGGTAAACATGACTTGAAGTGGTAAACATGTTTACATTTTTAAGATTGCTGCAGGGATCAAATTTGAGTGAATTCATTCGGCTGCTTCAGTTATATTTACAATTTAGGTTGGTGAGTGAAAACTTTGAAATGTTTTCTCTGTACTATTAAATATAAGTTCAAGAGAAATACCAAATAACAGATTTTTTACAAAACGCCCCTATTTTTCTGGAAACACGGTTTGTACACACACGATTGGCTCCAATTTGCCATGACTAGATGTAGTGACAGGGAAAGAAAACAATTCTGAGCTTTGACATAAAAGAATCTAAGTGCTGTCTACAGTATATTATTACCATGTCTCAGTGTGTTCAGATGGTTTGATCATTTCATTGTAATCTTTTAAAAACAAACAGAAATGGGAACCCATACTTCTCCATCGAAATGAATTCTCTTTGTCTATTCACTGGATCAAAATTTGACAGCGCATGCACAAACACATAAGTGACTGTTCATTTTTTTTAAATAAACCTTGGGTCATGGCTTTATAACACTATGTTAATAATAATGATTGACTACAGCTGGTGATCGTTCTCAACCAATAACATTGAGCTAGTTTGACCGTACCACTTGGTGTAAGCCCCAGGTCATACATTTCATCCATCTAGATAGTTCTTTTCAGATCATTGAGCAGATCAGAGATCTGGAATGTCACTTTCAAACCATCACTGTACTGCTTTAGGTCCCAAAACAATCTCTACAAGCAACTGTCAATATGTAAAAAGTAGATGATTTATTTCCAAGAACCACCAGCAGCAAATAAAACTTCCAATCCTTTGATTATCCTTTAGATGTGTTCCAAATTTTCAGACTATTGGGAGTTTACCTGTTGCAGTTTAAATTGAGCACACATAAAGCTCACAGCTAGTCCACACCTGGGTCTACATTTTTATGTTTATTTATAGATAGTTTATGAATTTTCTCCCATATTTCTCCTGAATCGTTAGCGCCAGATAACACCATGCTTTCTCTCCAATAACCCCGCTCTGATTAAGGAGAAGGAAGCTAACTCACACCCCCTCTGACACGTGAACAGCAGCCGTATGAATTTTCTCACCTATGCGAGTATATATGCGAATCAGTTCCATGTTTGAACCAGAAGTTGTAGTTGCATCAGTTACAAGGAGTCCATATCCGGCTTAATATCCCACCCCTACATAAACAACAGACCAATAGTTGTTCTCTGGCAGAGCTGAGAATCGATACGATGTGTTCAAGATCACAGCTTTGGTGTGCTAGAATCTATTTTATTAAGCTAACTGTACAGTCACAACTACAAACTAAACAAGTGCATTTTTTCATATCATATTCCACCCGTAAAACTGAGCAACTGTGTTTGTTTTCACTTATAAAACATCGTCCCCGCAGATGGAACAACAAAGCCCTATTATATTAGGATGATCTTTCAAAATGCACGTCACCTGTCCTCCATCATGTCTCGTATTGCTGCCACAGTTGGGCCAGATCCAAGGTGGGTGTAGAATGGGCCCTCTTCTTTTTCAATAATTTGATCTACAAATAAAAAACAGAATAAATCCATTGCTCAATTAATGCCACCCTAATTACACTGTTTGCTGTATCTAGTATGAAACCCTGTGATGAACAGTAGAAAAAGCAAAGCTTACCCATACAGTCACAGGAAGGTAAATCTGAGATATTTTTGGAGGGGGTGTTGATTAGATTCTTAGTTGGGGTGTCCAAAAACTCTAGGGGTGATTCCAAAAAGCTGTTGAGATTCTGCTTAGTTGGAGTGTATTCTCCTGGGCAATTCATATCACCGTTTTCCACATTTTGGTTTGACACAGACAATACGGTTACAGAGCCAGATGTTTCCACTTTGTAATACCCATTGTGACTCGCCTGTCGTGGCTCATGTTTCAGGTTGTTTACTTTGTGTTGCCTCCCTGGGCTCTGTGATTGGTTTTCCCTGTGGTCATTAGTCACAACACCCTGGGCTTGGATATTAGCACCATAATGTAGCACACTGTGGGATTTTGATACCTGAGAAGTCAATTGTTCTTCACATTCATGCCTTTGGCTGTGGGTAGCACCGACGTGACCGTTCATAAGATTATGATGATGTCCGTTTGGTTGAGATTGGTTACCATGGCAGTGACTCAGAGCTGCTTGGTCTGCATTGAAATGAAATTGGTTCTGGTTCCCGGAGCTCACACGAGCTTGCGGGTCTAAGTGCTCTTTCTTGTGGGAGTTAGTGAAATGGAAATGATGCCTGTCTTCATTATAGGCCTGTCCTAGGTATTTCTTTAGGTCTATTTGTGTTTGTGGTAGAAATGGGTTCCACTTGGAGTGCAGTTTTGCATTTTGCTGTGTAGCCTCTTTTTGAGCCTTCGCTCTTGGAGGGGCCTTTCCATTGGACGACCTCTTGGCCAGCGGTATCCGATGGTTGCCTTTCTTAATCACTTGGGCTCTCTTTTTTGACATCCTGGGTGCCGATTTTGGTTTACTTTGCTTTTTGATATGTTGTGCAATGCCTTGATTGTACTTCATGATCGGCACCGCCGTGGGAGGACTGTTTTCGGAGGACACTGGCTTGTGTTGTGATTCGATAATGAACGCCAGTTGAAGCAACTGTGCCGCCACCTCCTCTTCGTCCTTCCTCCTTAAACGATTTGTTCTATCGACATTCTTGATTTTTTTAAAAGTGCCATCTATCCTCTCTGTTTTACAAAGTGCTTGATTGAATTTTCCATTTTCTGGAGTTAGCAAAGATCTTCGACATTCTGAGCTAGCCTTTAAGAGGTCCTGTAGGCATAGCTTGTGGGAAGTTTTGCCTTGATGTGGAACATTTTCCTGCTTGTTTATGGGACTGCAGATAATTGATGCCTGATTCAGGGATGAACTGATTACCGAGACTTTATTAGAAACGACCTCTGATACTGGTACAGGCTTTCTTGATTCAAGGTTTGTGGATGATGTGCTTTCATGCTGAGCGGTCTGACCCTCATTTTCCTGTTTGAAGGGTGTCATATCTGAAATAGCTGCCAGCTGGGTTAAGGCCTCGATAGCTATGGCCTGGTCAATACTTATATTCCTATGATCAACTAAAGACTGGATGCTAGAAACTGAGGCATCAAAGTTTTTCTGAGAAGAGTTAAAAGTATGTTCATGTGGTTCCTCATTTTTTTCAGTTTTAAAATAACTGACGTCTACAGTCTTAGCACCAATAAACTTCTCCTCCAAAGTCTTCCTATCAGTGATGGAACATACAGATGCCAGTGTAGACAAAGCATCTTCATAGTAGAAGTGTGAACTTATTTGTTCATCTGCCACCACGTCCATCTGTTCCAGCTTGATCTTTTTCGAAAGTGTTCTGACGGGCTGATCGTATTCTAGCGTGTTTGATGAACACACTGACTGCACGTCAGCCAGAGCGGTTCGTTCCTCAGTGTTTGGTTTCATGTGTTTAGCACCATTGTGAAAGCCTAAAGGATCGTGTTGAGTAAGAAGTGCACGGTTGCTGACGGCAGACCGGAGATCTCCGTCGGCCTGGGTGGGTGAAGGGCCATGGGAGAAAAGTGTGGGAGAGTGAGGTGGAGCAGAGTGTGCTTGAGATACGTCACACGCCTCTTCCTCTGGCAACTCCTCGTCCATCTGGTCGGAACTCCTGCCATTTAGTGAGATGCTCTGTGAGTCAACCTGGGTGAAAACGAAATAGAGCAAATGACTCGACAGGTTTTGGCATGGTGAGTTAGCACAGGTTGCTACTGCCCATTTGAAATCAACAGCCTGAAGGTGGCACAGCAAGACATGTTTAAACCTTTGAACACTTTTTCTGTTAAATAAAGATGAAAGAAAACAAACAAATCCCAGATTTTTAGTGAGTCCAAGGGACAGTCGAGTCACAATAGCCATTCTGACCAATTCTCCTTCATTTGTTGACCAGCTATTAAGGATAGGCAGACAAGAACAGCATGCATGTTCATGCTTCTTTATAATGGACTAAACTGAGCTCAGGGAGTATGACTAAGGCTTCCGAGAGGACCTTCTGTCATCGCCTTTAAAGATCTGTAAACATTGAAATAGTAGGAATAAATAACCAGAGGCTAAATACTGTTTAAGGTTTTGTGAATACAAAAACTCTGCCCCCAAATATTTAACATCTGTTTTTACTTGCCGGCCTTGTCTCTGCCATCTTTCATTATCATGTCCACATGAGTCTACTAACCATGTTATCATTTCCTTTATATTTCTTTTACAACAAAGCTAATAAACACTTTATAAACCCCTACAAAATCCATTGATTCAGGCAGGTCTGGGATCAGTGTTTTCCCAAGCATTTTATAAATAGCCTTACCATCTCATTCAGTTTATTGAATGTGTTAAAAAGCACCAAGATACCTGGTCCCTTGGTTACGTTCTAAATTTACATTTGATTTTTGTAGGTGCTCTTATTCAGAGTGACTTACAGTGATGCTGTCAAGTATCCAGGCTGCTCCTGGAGTACTGCTTAGTGTCATGCCCCCCTCTCCAGGAGTACATGTTTGTAATGTTTGTTTTCAGTGTTAAGCCAACACCCCTTTATTGTGATTGGTCTTCAGATAATGACCCACAGCTGCACCTGGTTTATGGTTATGCTTCGTGTATTTAAGATGGCAGCAATGTATAATTCGGTGGAGACTACTTTTTTTCTGTTTAAGATTATTGCTCCTGTCTATTCTCTTGCTCTTGTTTGTTTGCTCCTGTTTACTTTTGGTAGTGTAAATTTTGATGATGCCTTTTGTGTCAGTAGGTTTGTCCTGGTTAGGGTTGCAGTAGATCCGGTTTACTCGGTTAACATTGAGCACAGTGTAGGGATACCCAGGACAGGGAACAAATCTTGAAGCATTTCAACCACCACAGCACCAGCATGAGCAGTGGGAATGTTCTTTGTTAGAATGATGTTATGAGTTCCAATTGCAAAACTGTAAAATGAAGATATGTTCAACAAAAAATGTTAAGCTTGCCTTTTTAAATATTTGTAATCAAACCTAGAAATAAAATTAATCATTACGTTAATTTGCAGAATTTTAAGACAATTAATAAAATGAGTATAATATTAACTAACATATCTTGTTAGACATCATTTCTAGGCTTAGTAATACTTCGAGCTGGTATGAATATGATAAAGCAATACCAAACATACACAACAGACTGCTCGGCTATCAGCATCAATCACGGTAATTTGATTAAAACACACAAAAAATAACTCCCAATAACTCACCGAAAAGCTTTTAAACAAACATAGAATATATATTCAAATCATGGGTAAACAGGCTAAATAAGTAATGAGTTACATGGGAGCCAAGAATAGTAATAAAAGTGAAAGATTCATTTGTTTATTTGGCAAATGGACATCATTTCTGCCTGATGTGAGATGATGCTCATTATGACTTTTTGAACCAGTTCTTTTGAAACATCCATTTGTTTACTATAAAATAGTGCATCAAGAAGGCCAATTTCCTCCCATAGCCCAAAGCGGTAACAGTGAAACAATTACACACTGCATCAGCATTTTCTTTGAGGGTGTTTATTGTTTCATATAACCTTATCATTTCTCATGCCGTGACAGGGCAGTTATGCAATTGGATGATGCACCAATGTGAAACTGAGTAAATAACTACAACTTCAGGAATTTATGTGTCCTAACTCACAGGCATTGTGCTGGTTCCAAGCCCAGATTAATAGGGGGGTTGCATCAGGAAGGGCAACCGATATAAAAATTATTCCAAATCAATAATTTTGGCTGCTCCTAACATAAAGATTTCCAATCATATGACTTACAAGTGAGACAGAATACAATGCATAAGATCATTGCTCTCTGAAACTGATCAATGATTTATTGTTGTGTAGTCATTGGTGATTATTAGTAAGGATGCACCAATACCACTTGTTGTCATATCGAGTATGAGTACTTGCATTTGGGTCCTCGCCGATATCGAGTACAATAACAATAAAATTCTAACAATAACTTTTAAAACAAGTTTTATTTTCAAAAGATGTTCCTGACGTTATCACTCTGTCGTCCTCGCTGTGAGTCTGATAGCCGTGAGGTGATGTTAAAAGAGGCTATTTTAGTCAGGATTTTAGAGATGAGGGATGAGTGTCTTTTATTCGCTGGTCCAATTTATTATTTGTTTTCTGTGTTTACAGATTCTGGTCCATGAATTCTGGTTTCTGGTTTCCGTGTATGCCAACACCCTTATTATATTCATAATAAAGTTTCATTAAAACATATCATGATTCTTTTTTTCCATCTGTAACTGAAAGTCTTTTTTCCATCTGTAACTGAAAACTCTACTCACATGTGCTAAAATACTTCCAAACTACAGACATTGGTCCATCACCTACATACTCCAACTTACATTGCTGTACAGTGGTATTGGTGCCTGGTATCGGAGTATGAGTACGAGTACAAGTACTGGTATTGGGGCATTCCTAATTATTATGTTAACATTATGTTTTATACTCTTGGTAAAATTCATGACAGGACAGGTTGGTACAGGTTACAGTAAAACATTGTAACAGGCAATTTTGTCTCCTTTATATATCATTGTGGGCTTTCGGTTAGATGGCGGGTCTAAGCCCAAGATGTAAGGGACTGAGTAAGTATGTAAATGAGCTACATTGGCAAAAGTATTAGGACACCCCTAATTACTGAATGAATTTGTATCAGCAACAACAATTATATAAAAGAAATATAATTTCTTCACTGTTGAGTCACACTATTATAACCATTTAATATCCAGAGTATCCACAGAGTGCAGAGCCATGCTGACTACATTGCATACCACAGCTGTTGGAAGGGGAATGGGCAAATGGTCATAATGATGTGACTCAACAGTGTATATTAATGTTAATAACGGACTGAGGATCGCTATCTGCCAACAATACCACAGGAATAGTTTGCTATAAACAACACTAAGATTAAGACTGACATTACAGGCTGTACTAAGAATTTCTAATCAATGCAACTGTGTGAGTATTTTCTGTCACATGATACAGTATTATTTCTAGAAAGAGTTTTGTGCTATGCATTCGCATGCGTCAAGGTCCCTTTTCTTCTTCTTGTGGAAAACCCTTAAACAGAAACAGATCAAAGAAAGCATCTTAACTTTGGATGACCCCTCAGTATGGTCTCTGTTCTTTGTTCTGCCCAAGAAACACACATCTGCTTTGCACATCCCACTGAAAAACTTAAAAAAAGTTTAAAGCTGAAGCGAATATAAAAGTGGATATAAACATCTACACACCCCTGTTACAGAGCCATTTGCAATGGTTTCCCTCCGCCAATTTCTAACACAAAGCCCAATCTGGGAACACTGATCCATTGTCAACCAATAAAACAAATTACCAACCAAAAGTATTATAGTTTAACATTGATTTATGCACTTTCCATTCATTTCCCCATCTAGTCATTTTAAATTACCCAGATTTATCACCGCTGACTGCTGCAGACCCCTGAACGAAAAAAGGTTGGACCAAACATGAGCGGAGTCACGCATCGCTCTCCACTTCTTTCAGGAATCTTTTTTGTACATGCCCCTTTCAGCAGCCAGATCAGAGAACTGAACTAGAACTCCTTAGATTAAGAGCTTAGCTGAGGTGGGTTAGCGAATTAGACTATCCACTACACAACAGCTCAAAAGTTTTGAGTTCGGGTTTTAACTCTCTGATCTTCTCTTGGTGCTTAATTTGATGAGGTAGAGAAGTCTGGGACAGGCTCTACTATAAGTTCCTCTCTGACTGAAGTGACAAAAAATCAATAAAATAAAGTTAAATTAAATAATACAAATTATAAAGTAAATACGCTTTCAAAAAAGTAGCAACTTCTACCCCAGCATTGGAAGCTGTTCCAAAAGTCAAAAACATAACATGCAGTAGCCATATAAGTTTGTGACATTCGAGTACAAAAAGCAAAAACAAATAAATAAGTAACAAGTGACATTCAAATGTTCAAATGTTTCCTCTACTAAACAAAAAAATAATTTAAACTTCTACAGGTTCCAAAATAACTAACAATAGTTTACAAAACACCTTGAAACTATTTAGGACACCTTGATAGACCTACAATACCAGTAAAAGTTTAAACATGCCTTCTAATTCACTGCTTTTCCTTTACCTTTTCTTTTTTTCTACATTGTAGATCAATACTGAAGACATCCAAAATATGAAGGAGCACAGATGGAATTACGTAGTCAACAAAAAAGGTTTTAAATTTTAGATTATTCAAAGTAGCCACCTTTGCTTTGCCATTGGCATTCTTTCAATCAGTTTTATGTTGTTGCCACCTGGAATGGTTTTCCAATGGCCTTGAATGAGTTCCCAGAGATGCCCCAACTCATCCCAAATAATCTAAAATTGGGTTTTTGGTCAGGTAATCTGACATAGCACTTCATCACTCTCTTTCTAGGTCAAAAAGCCCTCAGATAGCATCTAGGTGTGTACAAATCAAATGACACTGAATGAGAGGGTGTCCAAATCTTTGGCTGGTCCTGTATACCTTATTATAAAGATTAGGTAGGACATCTCGATAAGTATTATTATAAGTAGTGGTAGCACATCTTGATTATTGTGAATATTATACTGTACTGCTGGTAGCACACATTGAAAGATGTACATGTTATCATGGACTATATGTAACACATTTTAATATACCATGAAATTATAGACGTTTATACGAGTAATGCTGACCATCACATGGAACGACAACTCAACTTTACCCTGATGTTGGAAGATGTTGCTCAATTAAAATAAAAATGGCTCACATTTATAGTGGCTCTGACTTTTTTTTCCCTCTTTTTGTCTCTGAAATGAGGTCAGTCACACACTTGACTTTTCAGTTGGAAAAAAGAACCAGGTTCAAATCCCAACACACAATACGCACAACCTGTACATACGTCTAATGACACACAACCCTAGCAACCGAGCATGGAGTATATACAACACTCAAGAGAAACCTCCCATAGGAAGCATCACCAGGGAAAGTCAGAGCAGAGGAGGAGCATCCAAGCAAAACAGAGGAGAAACTGAACATCACTGCATCTGCATCTCACTGATGATATATTGACAAAATCTGTCAAATATAGAAATGGGGTGTTTTCAAAAACTTAGTGGGCTCTTTATACAGATGCATTTTACGCCACCCTGCACACACCCAAGAAGAAGGCTACCTCAAAGGTACCTTAAATGTAATCTTTTTTTTTTTACTGAAGCAGTGTAGGCAATCCCAGCATTCAGTGTGGCACAATGTCTCTCACAATAATTGACAAATATGGAGCAATCAGTTATTGTCAAATAAATTATTAAATTAAAATAAATTATCATTTTAATTTGTATAAAGGCAAATAAGTGTTTTTATTTGCAAACCTGTCAATGACAAAGTTTTCAGTAAACAGAGGGAGATGTTAGTTCTAATCTAGCGTGTTGTACCACCTCTGAATTTCTGAAAATTCATCCTATTGGTTTGAATGGCATGAGGATAACTGTGTTAGCGGAGTAAGCTAAACTGACTTAATCATTTACATTTTTGGCATTTAGCAAACACTTTTATGCAAAGCGACTTACAGATGCAGTCGAAATAAATTGAGGGTTAAGGGCCTTGCTCAAGGGCCCAACAATGGCAGTCTGACAATCGCAGGGCTGGAACCAGCAACCTTTCAAACTGAAATGGGATTTTTTATACTAGAGACAGTACATGGTGGTGTTTAGGCAGAAGCCTGTGTGGGCAGTAGGCAGCTCACTAAAGTTTCAGAGTCTAATTCTTTTGTGTCAAACAAATTGAAATGGGATTTCATCATACTGATGATGACTAAGTTGTCATGGGGGTGGTGGTGGTGGTGGTACTGGAAGAGGTGAGGGGAGTCAGTAACCACTCCTTCTCATTAAATATGAGCAGTAGGCAGCTCACTAGGGTATCATTTTTGTCTCATCCAATACTAATGATGCCCCATGGTGGTGGTAGGTGTGGGGGGCACTAACCACTCCTGCTCATGATATGTAGTCTGACCAGATGCTGACAGAGAAACAAAGTTGAACCCCGGTCACCAGGATGATCGCTCATGTCAGGGGTTTTATATATATATATATATATATATATATATAGATAGATAGATAGATAGATAGATAAATGAGATACATAAAAACATCGATGTAAAAAACCCCAGTTTTTCTTTACTCGTAATGACTTAAAAATGTGTAAAAACCTCTCTCTAAACACATCAAAGCATAATTTACGAAAGTGCTGCGCTCGCACTGTTTCATACTATCGAGCCTTCATTGTATCGTGACTTCTAAAGAAGCATGCTTCCTTCCTGATAATCGTTTCTGCGAACCGCTAGTGGTAGCTTCATTCATACAACACTTTCTGTTCTTGTGTTTCAAAATCAACTCAACAGAAAACAGACCGAACATAGTAAAGATAAAAATCTTCATCTTTCTCCTTCCTGCCAGGCAGCCTGGACCCAACTCCACGCTGATCACAGACCCCGCATTCCTCAATGAATAGAGCAGCAGGTGCCAAACCACCGACTCAAAAAAGGAGAGAAAATCTTCAAAATGCTGCATGCACCAAAGGACAAGAAAAAGTGAGCACCCGTTACCTTGGAGACTCTGTCCCTTTTCCTGGCGTTGGAAAGATCTTTGCACCTCACCTGAAAAGAGAAAAGCAGAACACAAGGAGACTGTTAGATCAGCAAAAACACAACCTTCCATCAGACACGACACACAAAACCGACACAGTCCCAGACAATAGGGGTGAAAAACCCGCCTCACCTTCTTGCTCCTCAGAGGCAAACCCTCAATTTTAGGCAGCATAATCCTAAAAGGTAGCCATCTTGCCTGCCTGGGCTTCAAAAGCAAGAAGTGGCAGCGGTGGTTCGCATGATCAGACGGGAGCGAGGCAGCCACGCACTGTCGCTGCCGCAGACGTCCGACGCACGCCTTTTGCTGAAGCGCACACAGACTGAACAGCCAATCATAATGGGGCGGTATCGACTTGCAAATCGTCAGCCATGCTAGACCCTCCTAAACAAAGGATCCCCCATGCAGGCTCTTACTCCGTAAGTACGCACAAGGGTGAGAGGCAAAACTTGGCCTGGACAAATGTACTGCTGGACTGGAGTGTGAAAAACCACGTTTTAATAGGTAAGTCTCGAATGCAAGTACATCCATGATAACATGGAAAAACAAACAGACACACAATACACAATACACACATAATGAAACACAGACACACACACTGTGGAACACAGATAATTTGCAGGCTCTATTTAAAATCTAATACCATATAATGCTCTGAAGATCACCTGCCACTGGCTCTTAGAACCAAACCTGCCCCCTTTAACCCCATTTTAACCACAGCAGTATGCTGATAGACATGCTAATCCATACAGTTTAACACACACACACATTCTCTATCTCATATATAGGAACAATCCACCCACAGACTTTCGACTGGTAAAAATACATTAGAATTAAGCCAAAAGTTGTGTGTGACATAAAGATGGTTTAATATCCAAAGATGTTGGGTTATGAACCATAACAAACCCGTGTTAACATTCTGGGTGGATTGCTGCTCAAGTCTCCTCTGACCTTTTGGAAACCCTGCGCAAGCCCCTCTGTATCTACCAATCAAGGTGCTTGTACAAGGTTTACAGACCCCACCAACATAGTCTGGCCAATTATGCCCGTTAGTTGGCGACTGGTGGCAATGCTTGAGTTCAGAACCTCTGGTGTACTTGCGGCCAGTGAGTGCCTTATGTTTAAGGTTAATGTGCACTGTCTGCAAATTGTACTTTGCTTGTACAGTAACCCCCAGACTTTTACTGGTGTTACATTCCAAGTGCCCCAGAAAATCATGAAAAAATGGTAAAACAAATAAATATAAATGCCTATTTTAATAGTTTCAACACCTAGAATAAGTGAATAGTTGTTGTTCTGCTTGTAGCTTTGAAAACGACAAACAAATCACAGTGATTATGGAGTGACAGCTGTCTTAACAACCAATTAGTAAGAAAGTTCAGGGGTGGAGGCGGGAGTTAAGGCTTAGAAACTGTAGCGGTTCATTTACTCTGAAGGTCACTTTCTAGGGACACTTGAAATAGTTAGGTTTAGTATTGTGAGGCATAGGAAATGTGTGTCATTGGAACGTCCCCGACTCTCAATCTGTGTTTATGCAAACAGGTGCTTCGGTTGATAAAGCAGTTTTATTAAAGGTTAAACCGTATCTTCTCTGAAATAACAGCACTCGACCTGTTGGTTTTCTTTTCAGCAAAAAACACTTTAGAGATATCTATTACATTATTACACCACTAACCCAACACCCCTATATGTATGTAACCCTAAGAAATGCAGAGGATAATAGTGGTTTCCATGAAATTGCTGGGGTTTCCATGAACTATTGTAGGTAAGGTTCCAGGGAAAGTCCACAAAAGACATGAACTGCAAATTTGTGAGGGTTCACTGTATACCCGGATTGTGCTAGAGAGATGTTCAAACACTGTTCAAGAACCCTGATTAGCAGACCGAGGTGCAAGTGCACATGTCGGAGGAGGGCTGAGCAGCAAATACATCCACCTGGATCTCCAGCAGTGGAGGACAAATTTACTTTTTAGGCACTTGGTTGGCACAGAGGTTGATTTCCCTGGGATCCAGGGTTTAAATGCCATGTGTTGCAATCAGCCAATCGGTATCAACATATGTATATTGTATAATTGGCTATGTCTGAGGGGGAAATCATTCCTGTGATGAATTAGCATCCCATGCAGAATATGTGAATGAATTGTGAAGGGGATTTGGGGAACCGAGACCCAAACATTGTTTCTATTTTACTCAATGATATACTAAGTGGAACTGGACAAGTAATCACAAGATTGCTGGTTCAAGCCCCAATATCACTAAGTTTAAATATAGGAAGATTCCTCAAGGTTTTCTGGCAAACTCTCTATTCTGTCACAATCTAACTGTAGCTTAAATGAGTCAGAAGCCTTGAGTCAGACACTGTTTATGCAGTAGAATAGCGCTCGTGATAAGCTCTCAGAGATAAAGAGAAGGGAACGAGTACATGTAGAAGCCTGACTGAAGTACTAATGGAATCTGAAATGAGTAATGACAAAATTTTATGCAGCATCAGTATCAGTCATGGCAGTCTGTAGGACTTGTGACCTTTACATGTGTTTGAAAAGAAGACTTGCATCAGGGGGTGGTGCCTGCATCATCAAGCAAACTTGTGTTAAAGTGTTGTGTATTTTTTCCTGTTTTGCACATTTGTCTCATTTATATGACACGACTGAATTTCTTCTCTGAAGTCTTCTAGGCTTTGTGGTTTTCACACTACACGACGATCTACTATAAAAACTTATCGTGAATGAGTCTGTCTGGTCTCCCAAACTACATTTTGTCACAAAAACACATGAAAAGTGATGAGGGGCTTAATGATACTATGTAAACAGTAAGTGAGTGGTTGTTTGAGCTCTAATTACATCTTCTTTCGCCACAGAGGATTGTGGTCCGCACCATCAACTGGTGCCCCGTCCAGGGTGTGTGTTGTGCCGGGGATAGGCTTCAGCACCCCTACCCAACCCTAATTAGGACAACTTTTTTTAAGAAAATGAACCAAACCAATTAAAAAAAGGAAAAAATGGCTGACAGACAAATTCTTTTTCACAACAATGTACATGTAATTCTGTACATAAACAATATTCTTGATTTACATGGGTGTCCTGCTGTGACCTGATGCTTACAAGCTTCACATTCTGCTTTGTAAAAAGACTCTACATGGTGATTTGTTAAACATATGGAGTTTTTGGACAGTCAATATAATTCAAAAAGTCATACAGGGAAAAGCTCAAAGGCAATAACTTTGTTACTTTATAGTTTTCCTAATTCAGAGTGATTGTAATTTACTATTTTTAATGTTCTGGCCCAGATTTGCATGTTTTTTTCTCTATATTAAAAGGTTCTTGAGATGATTTGCGATGTTAATCATAGTTCCTTGGCTGATGACTCTGGTTCGTCATCAAGCATTATGAGACCTAGCTGGGACTACTTCACATGTCCCAATGTCCAAATATGTTTGTTGTCAGTTATTGCTGAAAAATCCCCTTTAATCGCATTAATGCACTTTAATCTCATGTATGTCTTGTTACTGAATGTCAGTCCTCTGAAATGACCATGTTTAATAAAAACTTAAAGAAGTCATTTTACAATGTCCGGTCACATTAATATGTCCACCAGCTAATATCCAGAGAAAACATCAAGTGCACCGCGAGCAGCTAGATGGGCTGGGAATGATTCAATAAGATCCTGGTAGGTTGTCATATCTGTCTTGAGCCATGCTTACTATAGTGCATCCAACAGCTGCTGGAAAGGGCCTGGAGAGGATTCATAGAGAAAACACACCGAACAACGTAGTCCTACAGATGCTCAATTAGGTACAAGTCTGGGGAATTATGGAGCCAGGGTAGTACTTGGTCATGCTCTTCCAACCAATGTGGGACATTTCTAGTTGGGCCTTTTGGCGCCCTCCTATTATGGGTTGTTTTTGAGGAATTGCGGTTTTTTGGACTAGAAGAACTTGAAGAAGGTTTACCTATGTTAAATTAATATTTAATATTTAAAATTAATATTTGTGCTTTGCTGCTATAGAGCTATATGTGCTTTTATGTAAAACCTATTACAATTCGTGTTGATTCTGTTTACACCATTGGCAATTTACTTGTGTTAGGGTAACACCTATGGCAATAAAAATACATTGAAGTTCGTATTTTTCTTGCAATTCAGAATAGAAGCATGGTCATTAAGTTCCAAACTTTATCTCGCCAATCATTTGTGATTGTTTAGCGAACATGTTCTACTTGTTTTATTTTTTAAATTTAATGCATTTAGTGTTTAATGTATTTATTTAAAGTGTTCTTTTTGTGTTTTGTGGTGCTGTTGTAAGGGTCCGAAGTGTGCTATCTATTTTGGAAAAAAAACGAAGCTTCGAACGCTCACCATTGTGGTTTCTGGCTTTTTCTCTCTGTGTTATCAACTCAGTGAACACGCTCTACCAATCAGTGAGCTATAACTGGCCACTGCTCTCTATTATGGATGTGCACAATGTCTTAAATGTCCCAGTTTTCAAGATAGAAATTTGGTATGTCGCGTCACGTTATATGGTTCAAGCCACCACTGCCAGGTTATCACTATTGGACCCTTGAGCAAGTCCCTTATAACCCTCAATTGCTCAGACTGTATACTGTGACATTGCTTTGGGTAAAAGCATCTGAAAAAGTAAATGATTGGTTGAACTGTGAGTGGATTTCTTCCTTAGCCACAAAGACTGAAAAGACTTTCATGTTTGAAATGTATAATGCAACAATGGCCAAACTTGTCTGCAGCTTGTACCTTAGTACTTAGTACTTAGTACTACAAACTGCCTCTGGAAGCACAATAAAATCTCTAAATGTTTTTAGACTAATGAACATACTTAATATTGCTGTCTGGTGGACACATCTGAATATGGCTCATGTAAGTCAGGTCTGTCTGCCTAACATCAGTACAAATCTCACTGATGCAAAATGGTTCAATAGACGTAAAAGGGTGTAATAGTACATGTATTTGTACCAAACCATCACGGTACGGGGCTCACGGTTCGCAGAGAGAATACACGGTACATGTATCCTATAGGAATGTGTGAAAAGCAATGAACATTATATGGGTCTGAAGTTCACAGGTGAGATGCACCTAGAAACTTAAGCTGTGCATGTTGCTAAGCCTGCCATGCTAAGTGTTTCTCAGTTTATCGGCTGAGCGATTCACTGTGCTGTACTTGCTCGTGATGTGGTATCATTTATTTCAATGTGGGCAGTGTTCGTGTGTAGAGGTTGTTAACAGCAGAGGTGGACAGATGAATAAGAGAACAATAAGTACAATCAGTAAACGTTGCTGTCCTACACACTACACAAGTATCACGAATCATTTCTCCCACCCCAGCCTCCTCCGCTATGCCCACTCTTGAGATACTGAATTTGGGATTTTCATTAGTTGTCAGTTATAATAATCAAAATTAAAAGAAATTAACATTTGAAATATATCAGTCTGTGTGTAATGAATAAATATAACATACAAGTTCCACTTTTTGAATTACTGAAATAAATCAACTTTTTCATGATATTCTAATTTTATGACCAGCACTTATATCTATAGTGCCACTTCTTCCTTTTAAAATGCAATTACCTCCAAATGTGTGTGAACAGCTCTGTAGTGCTATGTAAAAGGCATTTCCCCTCAGAGTAGTGGCAAAGTAGAGAGTCACACAAGCATAGTTTGTTCCAAAACTAGCTTCCATGTCTGAATTAAATACCAGTTAGAGGTGAATGGGTTCAGCAGAGTGTATTTGAGTTCAGGTGATCACTTGCAGTCAGAATATTTAGCTATTTGGTTTAACAAATTGTTACAAGTTTGAACTTAACCACTGGAGACAATGTAACTAATTACACTAAAGCTTTTTAAATCACTATGTAAAATCTTCTTTTCATGTAGTTTAAACATAAACATTTTAAGCCTCGGACCTTAAGGAAGACGATCAGCGCAGCAATACAATCACTAATGAAATATGCCGAAAAGATGAAATATGTAACATATTTATGTCAACTAAATCATTTTATAATTAAGTAACTAGACCTAGGAAACTCAAAAAACTAACCCCTCTACAACTGAAGATATGGTGAATATACACTGATCAGGCATAACATTATGACCACCTTCCTTATATTGTGTTGTGCCGCCTTTTGCTGCCATTACAGACTTGTAACTGTGATGCACTGTTCTCATCTGTTGGATCAGACCATACATGCCGGCCTTGGCTAACCGTGACTGCCAGAGGTCACTGTTTTACCACTTTAGATAGACATAACATTAGACATGTGTAGTGCTGTCAAACTAGATGTGGATGATCAGAGCTTGAGGAGCAAACAATTCTGCAACATCAAAATCTTTCCAGGTTTTGTACAATAAAAATCTGCTGCACCTTTTTATTTTGGTTGGAAATGGTGAGGATTAGAAGAGTCATAACTGGTCGTTGTTATAAAACCTTTGGAACTCCTAAGCACCTGCCACACCCACATGTTAGAGGTGATTCGTTTCGGAGTCAAGCCAATGCCCTCTGCATTGTGATTGGGCTCAGATTATCCCCAGCTGCGCCTCATCTCTGGAAATGTCCTCAAGGCATAAAAGAAAACAGCTGTGGATCAAAGCCCTTAGATCATGCTCTTGTCTAGTTAAGTCCATGTTAGTTAGCTTATGCTCTTGTTTGTTCATGCACTTGTAAGTCTTGTTTACATATTTTCATGTTTACATATTTTCTTAGTCTAGTTTGTGTTTAGCTTTTGTTTAGCAATTAGCATCAGCGTTTAGGGTAGCTAAATCATGTTTCAGTCTTGTCTTGTTCAATCCGGTTTTGTTTCGTCTATTGATTCAATTAAACATTAGAAACATTTAAGTGTGTGTGTGTCCACCCCTAGGTTATATTGCAGGCCAGAATGCAGGCCTTAAATACATCTAAACCTAGTAAAATAAAAAGAATAAAAGTAAAGACTAGAAATTTATATTGAAGAATAAAAATTTCCCCCACAATCATGTCTTGGCCCTGTTCATTACACTTCACAGTTGACGACATTTACATTGAACAAAAATGTCGCCACAAAGTGGTTGTTTGTATTATTACAATAATCCAGATGTTGCTGATGTACTGTATCAAGTGCTTTACTGGTTTGAACATGATAAAAATGATCCCAAACAACAGACCATGGTCTTTTACTAGATTGTTCCATTTTATAAATGATACAATTTGGAAAATAATAAAAGAATAATTAAAAATAATATATGTTATGTTTTATTGCTTCACATCTCTTGAAAGCGGGTGTAGCCATCTCGTCAAGTTTCATGTTGACACTAATCACAGTTCTGGGATCAGTGATAAGATTTTTCGATTATCATTTAGATGCATTCAGGGAAAAACACTAACACGGATCAGCTGCAGGAAATCATTCAAAACATTTTAAACATTGTGATGTAATGAAACCTTTTCCGGAACAGTCACATGATGACCTCTTTTGTGAAAACCAAAACATGGTCACCCTACTTAGTAGTGTGTGACAGAAGTCCACTCAGTGTGTTGAAGAAACCCACCAGTTTTATTGTTGTTGACGGAAACCAGACCTTATCAAGTCCCTGACCGGTCACCCTACTTAAATGTCAAAGTAGTGTGACAGAAGTCCACTCAGTGTGTTGAGGAAACCCACCAGTTTTATTGTTGTTGACTGAAATCAGACCTGATCGAGTCACTGACCGGCTTACCTTTACCTTCCCCCTACACAAAGCCAAACAGACTCTTCACACATTTGCAATGCAAACTACAGTATCCCTGTCCCAGTGGAACACTGCACAAGACTGGAAAAATCACAGAGGAGTTAATTCTGTACAGCTGGACTGGAACAGCTGGCTCACTGTTTTATCCACTGACCAGAATTTTCCTGCCATTACCTGAAAAACCTCTAATTAGCAAGAGGCCACATAATAACATAATCCTCGCAGAATGAAAATCCAGTCAATGGTACACTGCCAAGTTTGAAGGTTGTTTTGCACTATGAACTAGTTCATTCACACTATAGATTTTTGCCACTGACCAACAATACACATGCTAGGGTATAATGTGAAGTTATATTAGGCAACACTTCAGGACTACAGGGACACATTTTACATGGCCAAAATTGTCATTGGGTGTGTTTGAAAACCTAGTGAGCTCTATTTTATGGAATTTTATGGGCTGATGAGTGAGCATCCAATATTTCATGCATAGTGAAAGCAATCCCAGCATTCAGAATCCACAAAAAATTGACAAAGAGCCAGCTGTAGCCTAGTAGTTAGGGTACAGGACTAGTAATCCAAAGGACACTGGTTCAAACCCCACCACTGCCAGGTTACTGCTGTTGAGAAAGGCCCTTAACCCTCATTGCTCAGACTGTATACTGTAACTGTACTGTAAGTCACTTTGGACAGAGGCGTCTGCTAAATGCTGAAAATGTAATCTAAATGTAAGGAGGAAGATGTTTGTTTACATGCTAGTGCATCGTGCTACATCATCCTATTGGTTTGAATGGCATGAGGCTAACTGTTAACTGTGTGTTTGATAAGCTGAAACATGTAAAAGGTGTCTAAGCAGTGCATTCCAGTAACTTGCATTATAAGTTGGTGACTTATTAGAATCCTCTCTACTGAGGAAACTTGTTTATGTATGCATTGATGTATAACCTTGATACCATTGCACAGTATATTGTCAGTTGAAAGACTGAAACTTTAGGCCCTCAAACCAATGTTGGGCCCTTGAGCAAGGCCCTTAAACGTCTCCGCTCCAGTTTCACTGTACAATGGCTTATCGCCGCTTTCAGAAACTAGCTGGAATATGCAACGAAAGATTTTTTATGTACTGTACACCTGTATATGTATATAGGACCAATGAAGGTGTTCTATTGTAGCCTAATCTATACCAGACCAACCGACAAACCCATTCCCAATTATGTTCATGCAGATGCCCGGCTGGCCGATAGCACTACTGAGATTCAAACCCAGACCCCAGCAGTGAGAAGTTAGCATAAGTTATAAGTTCTTTCATTAGCAATCTACAGATTTTCCAGATCCTTTTCAGCTGTAAAAGATCACATTGCAAAAGAGTAATTACTTAAGTCCTGACAAGCTAAATTACTCTTACTATTATGACTTAACTTTTACACATGACTTAATTCCCTAATCTTTAAAATACATCAACATGACTCTGCATTTATTTAGTCAATTAATACTGGATGACTTAATTACTTTAATATACATTCTGGTGAGCTTATTACACTGCAGGCTCTCAAGCCTTTTTCATGTAATCACATTTTTAGCTATTATAGCTGTCAGTTTACTGTACTTGTATTGGTCAGTTTTGAATGCTATAAAACAGAACAATGTATTTTACGTGCTGTTACTGGCCTCTACATTCTGTTACTGGCCTTTATAACTCATTATGAACATGATTTTTTCTTTCAATAGTTTCTTAGGGGAAGAAACTGAAAATCATCTCAATTACACAATCAAACTTTAAATGCAGTTTTTTAATCCTGCTTGGCAACATGAATAGAAATATTTGTCAGTTAAGATATTGTGTTTGAGCTGGTATTGTAGGAGTGTTGACAGGATGATCTTGATCACCCGGCCTGGGGAGTCCCAACGATCTCCTCACACGCCTAAACTAATCCAGTATCTCCCAGAAATGGATAAGCAAGCCTATTCAAAAATGCAGACAGTGTACTAAGAATACTTATGAACTGCTGTGTACTCTGGAGTACTTCTGTGTGTAAGATTAAGTGGCTACTAGTAGACAACATCAGCACAACAAGTCGTCTTCTACTGTATTCATATAGAAAATAAATAAACATTCATTTGTTATATTAACCACTTTATTGCGCAAAGGCAGAAATGGTAAATAAAGGGTGTCGGTCCATTGCAGGTCTTCACCCATCCCAAAGACAGTGGTAGCCAAGAGGGTAGAGCTATTGGACTGTCAAAGATACTGTTGTGCACTTAAGCAAGGCCCTTAATCCTGTCTGCTCCAAGGGCGCCATACAATAGCTCACCTTGTCCTCTGACCCCTGCTATAGAAAACAAGCTGGGATATGCAAAGAAATAGTTTTAATGTACTGTACATCTGTGTATGTATTTATTAAAACTTCCAATTATAATTTTCCAATTCCCACCATGTACAAGCTTTAAATTTGTTACAATTACCACTTTGTTACATGACGTTTTAAACCAATGGTATTTAAGAGTTGTAAATAATATAAGATGATAAGATGAAAATTGCTGGCAGGTGCTCTTATGTCCATTACTAAACCCTTGCAGCTCATTCCGAATGCAGCTGCCTCTCAACCTAAATACTGCCACATCACTCCACTGCTGCGTTCTCTTCACTGGCTTCCGTTAGCTGCATACATTCAGTATACAACTCTGATGCTCATCTGCAAGACCAAAAATGGATCAGCTCTAAGGTACCTTTGAGGACAAAATAAAACCACACCACCTTAGAGCCACTAGTCTTGCTCGACTTGATCCTCCACCTGGCACTTCAGGAAGACAAGCATCAAGACTCTTGTCTGTACTTGCACCCAAGTGGCGGGGGAAGGGGGGGGGTTACAGATTTGTAATTTTGAACCCTTGTTATTTGAACTGAAGTAAGGTTATGTTTACCATGTACGCACTTCTGTAAGTTGCTCTGGATAAGAGCTGCTTAAGGCTGAAAACGTAAGTAAAAATTAGTCAAGTGTTTACAAAACAAAAATCAAACGAATAAAAAAGAACACAATTTTTGAATAATATTCAAAATAATAATACATGCAGAGGTTGCAAATGCTGCCCAGTACAAAACGTTTCCCCTACACCAACCTGTCAAGGGGGGTGATATTACAAATCCAAAAATGTTGAAAACTGCTGCCCTAGAAATCACATTTTTATATAGAATGCATTTACCTCAGTATAATTGAGGCAGACTGGTGGTTAGAAAACTGTTCTTGTGATCATAAGATTTAATTCCCAGAGCCAACAGGTCATGACTGAAGTACCCTTGAGCAAGGCACCTAATGGCTGCCAACCGCAGGGGCACATGTGCTCACTACCCTTAGTG
>JAYDZG010000039.1:21247568-21257839 GCA_034509265.1 Microcambeva bendego
TTATGAAAAGGTTGCAGTTTTTATTCCCAGAGCTGACAGGTCACAACTGAAGTGCCCTTGAGCAAGGCACCCAACCCCTAATTGCTCCCTGGCGACTGTGGCTAGGGTTGCCCACTCCTCTGGGCACGTGTTCTCACTTACTTCTAGTGTTTCTCCGCACAGATTGGGTGAAACACAGTGTTCTGTTCTAATTAGCATCTGTTTCATTCCTTTATTTAATTAAAAAGTTGTCTCATTTACGTGTTACATTTTTCCCTATTTAGTACTATAGTCCCTATTTTACTATTTTATCCAAAGCAACTCACAGTATACAGTCTAAGCAATTGATGGTTAAGGGCTTTGCTTAAATGTAACATTTCCAAAGATCCCCATTTGGGACACATTTTTTTTTCTATTTTTGTAATCTGTTAATGCTAAAATGATCAAATGTTTTAAAAGTTTGTGCAATATTTCAAGAGAATTTGTGCATTATTAGAAATATTAAGAACACTTTGCATATTTCAGGGTGTGCTAATAAAGACATGGCTGTTCTGAAATCTTAATTCACTCACCATGGCAAGCGAGGCCTCCGTCTCCTCGACTAGACGGCCTCAGTTTCAGGGAGGGAACACTGTGCAGAGGGACAACTCCTATTTCATCCGTTCCTTTGTCGCTGGAGGTAAGACAGATTGTCAAATGTGGTAAGGCCACATTTACTGATGGTTGAATAATGACAATTTCTACTAATAGACCTGTCAAAAATATTATGCAATTGTCTCATCCTAGTTACTCATAATTATTAATCTCAATATAACTAATTAATTGATTAATTTCACTATTAATCAACAGTGTCAAAATTCAAATACGTTTTCATGCCTCGACAAGCACCTGTTTTACTTAGAATGACTTGATATAATTGCTTTGGCATTGTATATACACTGTCTAGTTACCATTTTATTAGCACAAGCTAATATCCAGAGTAACAGACAGGCTTGGAGTGACTCAATGACTTCCACTGTTGGAAAGGGTTTGATGGAAGAGCTACAGGACGAACAACGACGATCAAGGTTCTCCCAATTTGATTTTCATATATTATGATTTCCATAGGTGTTGCAGGATGCTGTGCCAAAACCACTATTGCACCTCTAGACAGAGTGAAGATTCTGCTTCAAGCTCACAATCCCCATTACAAACACTTAGGTAAGCATGATTCTACCTAGCACAATATATTTTGATGTAATTATAATCACCTACATATAAACTCAATCAGTAGAAAGTGAAACATGTTTGGGGTTTGTGTAGGTGTGTTGGCTACACTCAGGGCTGTGCCGAAGAAAGAAGGCCTCCTCGGACTGTATAAAGGAAATGGAGCCATGATGGTCCGGATATTCCCATACGGAGCCATTCAGTTTATGGCCTTTGATAACTATAAAAAGGTGCGTCTTATTGTACATTCATGATTTAGGACATTATGTAAAACAGGCGGCACGGTGGCTTAGTGGGTAGCACTGTCGCCTCACAGCAAGAAGGTCCAGGTGGGGCGGTCCGTGACCTTTCTTTGTGGAGTTTGCATGTTCTCCTTGTGTCTGCATAGGTTTACTCCGGGTGCTCCGGTTTCCTCCCACAGTCCAAAAACATGCAGCCAGGTTAATTGGAGAGACAAAATTGTCCACGACTGTGTTTAATATAAACTTGTGAAAAGATTAACCTTGAGTAACGAATAACCGTGTCTGTCAGGAATTGAACCAAAAGTGTCAAATATGATGTTAAAATCCTATTAAAAACAAAATAAACAGTATGTAAAAAAGTGTCTCTGTCACAGTAGTTGAAGTTGGGGCGCTCAGGTGCTGCAGCGGGAAAACACGCCAGCACACCAGAGCTTATAAATGGTGTAATCATGACCTCTGCTGGCTGATTTAAGCAGCCTTCACAGAAACGAGGAATATTGTTTTGATGAGGGTGTGGCTCTCCGTACTCAGTGCTGATCCGTACAGGAACTCGTCTATGGCAGATGAAAAAATGCACTCGGATGCTACGCAGGTCAAAGGGGGAGTGTTTCAGTGCAGTGTTAGTTAGACCACCTAAATGAAATGTAACACAAATCAGTTTCATTTTATTATTTCTTTACAACTAAATACTGTATTAGCTGATTGGCTTTATTTATATAAATAGTGAATGCCTTTTTGACATATCTAACAACTATGCAAAAAAAAAAATGAATTAAGCCTAATTTGGCAACTTGGTGCTGTCAAACAGGCGAGCTGAATAGTGACAGTGCCCTCTTTTGTTTAAAAGGAACATCAATTCACTAAACATTAATACAGATTTGAATTATGCCTGGTATGAATTGATTGTTCATTGTTACATCACTCGTAGAGAGGAAGTGTTTAGATTGGGAGGACATTTGGGTGGGGTGAGTAGTTGAAGATTCAGTAATTAAAATTTTACATTTTGAGTTCTTTTAAGCTATAACAGTCAAATTATTTCATGATCTAGAATCTATATAAACTTGTTGCCAAACTAGTTCCTTATTAGTGATGGATGTGCTACAGCTTGTGAATTTTCTGTGGAAACAGTGGGGTCTTTGCCAAGGTCAGACCTTAACTGTTAGGACCCAAGTGGCATCCTTCATAGTTACATGAGCTTTGTAAGTGTGGTTTGCCTCCAGTTTACCTCCCAATCTAGCCATGCCCAGTGACCCGTGACTAACACACTCCCCTTCTACACGTGTTCAGTAGCCGAATGCTTCTTTTCACCTGCGCAGGGGGAGTTCATAAGTGGATCAGCTTTGTGTACGCAGAGACACACCCTGATCAACATTGCGCCTCGTCTCTGTGCAGGTGCCATCGATCAGCCAGCAGAGGTCATAATTCCATTAATAATGAGGAATTACCTCCCTGTGTAATTAGCAAGTCAGTTGAAATTCCTGTGCGATTCACTGTTGTGACACACAAACATGTCTTTGAACTTGTATGTTGTTGTATTCAAGAAATGAGTAAGTAATTTTTTAATCATAGTTTCTTAGCACACGGCTGGGAATATCTGGACATGTTCATCGGCTTCTGGCTGGATCTATGGCTGGTCTGTATCATCTACCACTTAATCAAGTCTATTCTGTTTAGGCTACAGTTTTTCTGCAGTGGGCTTTACATGAATTCTTCTCTTCTATAGGAATGACTGCGGTCATTTGCACGTATCCGCTTGATGTTATTCGTGCTCGCCTGGCATATCAGGTGACCGGGGAGCATGGTTACACAGGCATAGGAAATGCTTTTCAGACTATCTACTTAAAGGTATCATTGGGAGAATTTTTTTCTTTGCAAATATACTGTGGCTTTGTATTAGTTTTCTAGCTGTCTTTTCTCTTCACAGGAGGGAGGCATCTCAGGATTTTACCGTGGTCTGATTCCAACCATCATTGGAATGGCACCCTATGCAGGTTGAGATTGTGATTGATTTAGATTGATTGATCATAGGGTCACACATCGAAGTATTATGTAAAGAGTGGAGGGTCTAACTAGGGATGTAATGATGCACTACAAGACGGTGCATGTGTAATGACATTTGTACCTACCTCAGAAGTAAAAGAGCTTTTGTTATTTAGGTAAATAAAAGATGAAAACAAATTTATTAAAACACATAATTACGACCTTCACTGGCGGACTGAAGGCATCTGTGTTAGAGGCGAGGGATGACTGGAATCAGTGCATTGCTCTCCATGTGCGAGAGTGGGCTCCATTCGGAGGGGGAGTGTGTTAGTCACGGCTTTCCTTGGTCAGAAAGTGGGAGACCGCTACAGTCGAAAGGAAGCCAAATCCGGTCGGGTACTTGAACCTGAGTAGAGTCGGAGGGAAATTGCACAAAAAAATATAAAAATGAATTGAAGGTCCTCTACAATTTGCTTCACAAAAACATTTTACGGATGGTGCTTTTGAACCTAATCCTAGTTACAATCACCTGTTGAAGATCACATTAATAATTAGGTTTTTATGTCACTTGTAGACTAGTAGACATTTCTGGAATGTATTTGCAGGCCTAAAATGCAGGAAATAATTAATATTAGGTTGACTGCCTGTGATGAAAGAAATATCAAAGTAATCGTAAGAAACTTCTAAGAACATTCATGATCTGCACTCTAAATAACACAATTAAACCCAGTTTTTTTCTTGTTTGGGTGATTCTAGTCAATTGTCACACATTGTTCTGTTTTCTTTTTCTAAAATAAGAGGTGTTGTTATTCACTTTTCTTAATTTGGATCCCCAGGATTTTCTTTCTTTACATTTGGGACACTGAAGAGTTTAGGATTGATCCACTTCCCAGAGCTTTTGGGCAAGCCATCTCTAGACAACCCTGATGTACTGGTCCTGAAGACACAGGTCAACCTGCTGTGTGGAGGGATTGCCGGGGCCATCGCTCAAACCATATCGTAAGTATTTGGGATATAACAATATACTACACGCAATGTGATTCATGAAACTGCGTTTTCATTTTTTTTGACAAAAGGAACCAAATGCTTATCTTTTATATAAATTTATTTTATGTAGTGAATGCCTTTTTCTTAGGTTGGCATATTATTTATTTGGCATATTTGGTCTTTTTTTGGCTCTGTAAATTCCGAAAGGTCAGTATTGAATGAGAATGTAATGCTCCTGTGGAGGAGTATTTTATATTCTACTGTAGTGCCAGCACACAGTTTTTGGTACATTCTGTGCTGCAGTGTGGCACGTATGCTGAAGACCTAAATTTAGCTCCGGGGTCTGACTCATCTTGATTTTACTTTCATTGTTGTAACTACGAGAACATTTTGTTCAGTATGAATGGGAACAACAAACTTTTGTATAATTATAGTAAAGTTTTCCTGTGCGTGCGTGTGTGTGTGTGCGTGTGTGTGCGTGTGTGTGCGCGTGTGTGCGCGTGTGTGTGCGTGTGTGTGCGTGTGTGTGCGTGTGTGTGCGTGTGTGTGTTATTTCTGTGCTAGATATCCACTGGATGTTGCTCGGAGAAGAATGCAGTTAGGAGTAGTGCTCCCTGACTCTGACAAATGCCTGTAAGCATCTATTTGTAATTTTATGCATTTTTCTCCTCTCAATGTTCCTGCTCCTGACCTCCACTTCTGAATGAGGAGAGCCGTGACTAACACACACCCCTCTGACATGTGCAGTAGATGGGTTTAAATAGATTTGAAGTTACATTTCCATTTGCAGCATTTAGCAGATGCTTTTATTTGAAGCGACTTTACATTATAACTAACCACGATTTAAGCCACTGAGTGCCAGGGGCCAACAGAAGCGACTTGGTGGTGGTGGGGTTTACAGTAGCAACCCTCTGATTACAAGTCCAGTACCTTAACTATTGAGCTACTGTCTATAATGAGAATCCGAATTAACACTTTCTCAAATCTAGTTCTTTCAGTTTAAGCATGTGATTTGGATGCAGCCATGTCTGATGTGTGGGTTTACATTTTAAAGCATTTTGTTTTTTGTATTCCATAATCATGTAGGATGAGGACTATGTCTAGTAAGGAATGCTGTGCTGTTTATTGTAGCTTCTATATATTCTGTCGACCAATTTATTACTGTAATTTAATGACTGACAATTAAATGTGGCACTTTTGTTAAAAATATGGGAAATTTATGATACCACTTAATTAGTAATACTTAAAACTACATTACGTATTCTATTAAGGATACCTGGCAACCGAATAATTATTGTTGTTAAGTAAAATTGGACAAGACATATAACAAGACAGAAATGTGATTAAATCATTTAAGAGTACATTTGGAGGCAGCCGTGGCCTGCTGATTCAATTCCTAGATGTCCCATAGACTGAAGTGCACTTGAGCAAGGAACCTAACCCTTATAGACACATCAGGCATAAAATTATGACCACCGCTGCCACATACACAACAAACAGTGTGTATTCTGAGACCATTCTGTCGCTGGTTTACCACCGTTCCTTGCTTGGACCATTTTTGATAGAGCTGGAATTTTGGAGATGCTCTTACCCAGTCGCCTAGCCATCCCAATTTGGCCCTTGTCCAATTTGTCCATTTCTCCAAATTTCACCACTTTGTGGCACACACATATACACACTAGTGAACACTAGGGGGCAGTGAGCACACGTTCCCGTAGCGTTGGGGAGCCCTAGCCATGGCGCCCAGGTAGAAGTTAAGAGTTGGGTGCCTTGCTCAAGGGCATTTTAGTCGGCAATCGGCCACCTTCAGATCACAAGCCTAATTCTCTAACCACCAGGCAATTTGTGGCCTAAAATGTCCCACCTAATGGAATCCCTGGTCAGTGTATGTAACAATGTTTACAGATCTTGTATGCACAGTAACCATTATGGTCATTTATTTCTACTTTTTCATTAGCTCCCTTACAAAGACACTCAAGCATGTGTACAACGAGTATGGGATCAAGAACGGTCTGTACCGCGGTCTGTCTCTCAACTATATCCGCTGTGTACCGTCACAGGCGGTTGCCTTCACCACGTATGAGTTCATGAAACAAGTCCTTCACTTGAACTGATACCAAGAACAAAACGCAAAAGCTTCTGGAAAGTTCCAGCATCACTGCGATCTTCATTTAAGCCAAACATGCTGCGCGAACATCCACAGACCCGATCCAATAATGACCGAACACTTGCACAGAAGTCTGCCTTAAACCTGGCCATATTGTTTCATGTGTGAGTAAATCACAATTTTTCTTCCGCTGCTCTAATATGTCTAATATTGATCACACATTGTGTGATGTGATCTGTAATCTGTAATTCACAATCAGAATGAATTTTATTTTTTTGTTTTAATTGCTTCGTTTGTAGTTTTATTGCAATCTTACACTGTCACCCTAAAGAAAACTCTGAAGACTAAAGAACAAATTCATAGAATAGTATTTGTGTGTCATTGTGGGTCAGATGTCGTCTGCAGTGTGTTGGCAGCTTTTGAAAACTTCCGGCTTAACTTGATGTCATGCTGTATTGTCCAGTTTTTACTGATAAACGGAGATTATGTGCATGTCTGTTGTAGACATTTTTTTCCATGTTGATATCTGTGAAGTAGGGGTGTGATGAAATCTTCTGACATGAAAACTTAAAACCTGAAGATATTTCTCATTAAGCCTGTACCTGTCTTTCGATTTTAAAAAGTGTGATAGTATGATTTTTTAAAAAGAGGGATCTGGCAACACAGCAGCAATGACAGCTCAGCAGTCAGAGCAGCTCTCAGTAGAAGAGATTAAGCTTGTAATTAGTAATGGCAAATCGAAGCTTTGTGAACTAACGAGGCTTTCTTCTTAACTGTATCTATAAAAGGTTCATTAATCGAAGCTTCATAAGACATTAGCGGCACCTGGTGGCCAAACCTCAAAGTGCTTTGGGAATGTCAATGCATCCTTATTTGCCATTTGTGCGTTAAAATATGATTTTTGGTGTGTAAATAAAACTTGCAAAACTAAATTGTGTATTTACATACATGGTTTGTCAGAATACCAAATTTAATAGCGGAATAATATAGAGTAGTTATTATTAAAATAATGTGTGTGGTTCTAAAACATTTTTATTAATGGTATTATTACAAGAAACTAAGAAATGTAGAAAATATATATTCTAAACTTATACTAACAAGACTAAAAAATTAATACATCATGAACGTGAGATTTCATTGCCATTGTGATATTAATAATTTGGGATACTCTATTCACGTTCGAGTCCATCACACTCCTGCTGTGAAGCATCATCAGAACGTTGCAAAGAGCTATTAATGTGTGTTGAGGAGTACAGGAGGGTAGCACGATTTACTCTTTGGGTAATTGGACCAGCATTCCTTGTCCCTCCATCAATCAGAGCAACAGTCAATTTTGAGTACCGTACTCTCCTTAAAGCAAATTGATCCACTATGTTTCACAGCAGTTAGAAAAGTGATGGTGGCTCAATTCTTTTGTCTCGAAACATACAGTACACTTATCTTACTAGGGTTTTTAACATGTTTAACACACTTTGAGTGTTTTCGAGACTGGACATGTAATCAGTGTGTTTTGTTTTTAAACGTTGAACACAATCCTGAACAAATGTTGTATCTCCAATTCACCTCACTTACATGTTCATCTGGGAATCGAACTCAGGACCAGAACATGGCTACAGTTCTGATAAAAAAAACCAGTGAAACAAGTAGGAATAAGCAGTGTGTAAATAAGTATGAAATAAACACTTAGAATCACCTGTTACTAACTTTTCATTTGAATCGAACACTGGGAGTGGAAACTGGAGCTCCCGGAGGAAACCCACCCAAACACGTGGAGAACCTGCAAACTCGACACATTAAATATACTGGACTCCTCCAACGTTTAGTAATCAGTGTAACCCAGGACCTTCTTGCTGTCAGCTCAAATACTAATGCTCATAAATCCACTCAATGATTAAATTATTGATTATAGTTAAACATAAGTTGGATCATGTACGTGTGTATTTTTGTGAAAGCCTTGTACCGCTTTAATCTGGATTATGTTTAGCAATCAGTGTACTTGTCTTTATAACCACTAGGTGGCAGTCTTAAGATAAGACATTTGTTTAGTAGCTTGTAATTGAATCATCTAAATCACAAATGACATATTTTATGGATTGTAGAATTAGAGGTTAACACGGATTTAAATTATTCAATTATTATAATAAACCATCATTATTTCTTTCATGATAAAAAATGAAAGCTTCATGTTCTTAAATACGGAATATTGTTATTTATATAATCCTAAAATATAGTACATTATATGCAAATGGAGACTTAAGGAATCATATTTGTTATACTTTGAAACACCTAGTTATTACTGGTAGATAATGCTTTTGTACATTTTAATTACTTTATAATTTGTATAATTGTATTTTATGCATTGCTTACTTTAAGAGTTTGTTTCTGTTTTTAATTTACTTGAAGTGCCAAAGGTTTTTACCTTCGATCAATGTATAAAACGTTTACTCCACCATTTTAACTCTGATGATTTAAATAAACTCTGAGTTTAGTTTACATAAAGCTCTTTGTGTAGATCTGGTGTTCTGGGTTTGAAATGTTTAGCCTTTTGCTGATTCTGTTCCCTGATAATCATTTGCCCATGGTCTAATGTTCCACTGATAAACATTTCGGTTCATTTTAGGTCATATTTGCCTTTTAGGAATTAATTGTGTTTACATCTATCTTGGTTTGTTGCTTACAAATTTGCCAGCTCATTTGTTAGTAATCTACTTTTTTCTGCTATTGTGATGACGGAGTTGATCTGGTCTGGATTTACTTTACTACTGTTTCTAGCACTTTTTCAGAAAACTGAGCCAATGTCACACCACCTTTCAGCCATAATCAGATTATCAGATAACCAAGATGGTGGAGCATGCTGTACAAGTAGTGGGCAAAAGCGGCTGTCATTTATGGATCCACACTTGTTGGAGTGGCCGGCTCCTTTTTGTGTCTTTCATGTGTTATGTTGTTTCTGTTATTTTGTCCAATGTTACTCTTTTTGTCTTTGTGTCTTTTTAACCACAGTGATAGTCTTATCTTGGTTAGACATCATGCAAATTGGGTCAAGCTTCAATTAATGCAGCTGTGGGGCCATGCCTAATGTTTTAGGGGTGAGTTGTGATGAGCTCTGTTAAAGAGTTTGATGCCTGCTTGAGACATGTCTACCAAATTTATTACTACTTTTAATTCTCACTTTCTTATTAATTTTCTAGAATTTTATTTAAAAAATAAATAAAAAATGTGTTGGTCGTAATTGTAAGTTACTTTTGATAAAAAAAAATGTCACAAATGATACTAGTTGCAGTTTTGCGAGTGGATTTTCCACCCGTTCTTTATTGGCTTGACTTGAGCTGCTTAACAGAGTGCATGTGCATAACTGGCCTGTGCTCCTGCAGTATCGATCTGTCTTCTTTTTAAAAAATATGGCATATCATAAAATAAAAAAAAATCAGACAATGATGACCTTGTGTATTGGGCAGAGGAAGTCTTGAACTCCGCAAGAACTGGCAAAAATTCCACCTGCAAGATAATAATCGGCATCCTCTTGGAATTTAACGTTACACCCATGATGACACTGGGTTCAGTATATAATTTAACTATAACAAGATGAATGCCCTGTGGTAGGTAAATAATATGCAAAACAAGGCTGCAGATTTTACTTTTTGTGCACCCCCCCCCAAACAACTGACATTATTTAAATAAATGAATAATAGAAATAAAGAAAGTATCCTCTCATAAATAACAACCTGTTAGTGACATCAACCATGTGAGGTGAATGGTGACAGTGTCCT
>JAYDZG010000039.1:21404562-21415431 GCA_034509265.1 Microcambeva bendego
CCAAATCTTTTTATACCAGTGATGTCTTTCTTGCTTTTTATACTTTATTATTAAATACTACATATTAATATATTTATACTATGTATTACATACTCTCCGTGTTTTATGTTTTATTAAACATTACACTAATTTACAAAGCACGTTTGTCATCAGATTAGTGAGCACTGTGGGCTTGAAAAAGCCTAATCCCAGTTTTATGACAAATACAGAAGGTACAGACCTGTAAGGAAGCGGATTTGTGTGGTGCGTGGACTTAAACGACTTAATACATGACGACGTACATGATGTGAAACCTGTCTTCCAGACTTGCAACACTGCTTCACATCATTTGTCAAGTTACACAAAAGCCTTTTCACATCTGCTAGCAGTGAGACTGATACACAAGGAACAAGATGGGTGATCCTTTAAATAATGGTGTGTCAGTTAATTACTTTTAATTAGTTAATTTGATTTACAGTATGTGTAAACAGCATCTGTTACAAAAACATTCATCAAGACAAAATACACTAACAATAAAAAAATACACATTTCCACGTTTCTAACCTCTGTGCCCTTATATGTTGAAGTGTAATAGCTATGTCAACTGTGTCAGCTTGTAGCCTTTGAGTCGCTGATTGCATGTGTCTGGTAATGAGGAACTGTGATTTAAAACTACAGCTACATTAACTATGTGGGTTTTGTTTACTTCAGCTCAGCTAATGTCCATGAATATGAACCCAGGTGTGCTGCAGGTTGTGCTCACTTACCAAGCAAATATGTGACAAATATGTTTAGCACACAGTATCATACAAAGTATATTACTTTAATAAGTATATTATTATTTTTGGATTTCAAGCTGAAATGGGATAAATGAAGAAACAAACAGTGCTCTTACAGTTCATTGTTGTTATTTATTAGAAGTAGTATAATGACGAGCGTTATTTAAAGAGTTTCTGCACTTTTATTTTGGATGTGAAAGCAGCAGTGCATCAGTGGCTACACACACAAACATTTTTTGCTGATGGCATTGAAATGGTACAACGCTGTGATAAATGCAAAGGAGGGTGACCATGTAGAAAAATATGTCATTTATTTGTGGAATTCTTAATAAATAGTTTAAAAACTATTGTGTGGAAACTTTTTGAACAACGTCCCCATCTTCTTCTTACTATTAGTAGTAGTAGTTGGAGAAGGAGGAGGAGTACTTAAGGTTGGAGATGGAGTAGGGGTAGTTAATGAATTACAGAAAACCAACAATGAAGCCACTAATTGTTACTGATTGTTTGATTTCACTTAATTGTAATTGTTGATGATCTCACTCCCAAAAATGAACCGTACATAGTGAGTGGTGGTGAAATCGCACTCCCAATGAATGTCATACTTTGTATGTGTTAGACTGGTTTTTTATGGAGTAGTACTGCTTAGTTGCTCAATTAATGCTGTATAAACACAGGCAAGAGCAGAGGAGGCTTACTGTAGTTTCAGCCACTGTAATTTCTGGAACAAATTAAATTCGGCCAATACTAGCCCTCCCATGTGCTGCATCTCTTCCCCTCGCCGATTTTCCTATATTCTCTCTCTCTCTCTCTCTCTCTCTCTCTCTCTCTCTCTCTCTCCCTCACTCACTCTTCACAGTCACTGCATTGTGTGTTTCTGATTCCTCTCTTTCTTTGCTAATGCCATGTTACAACTACAGTGCTCTTTATCTTCTCTCTGTCAAAACCAGGCACGGCCTCTTTATTCAGAAGCTTGAAAGTGCATTAACGACTCTGTTAGCTAGACGGAGTGAAGAGCGGTCCTTTATTTCTTCCTTCTCAGCATCAAACATTGAAGGCAGGGGCGGACTCTGGGTGGAGAGGATGAGTCCTCTGCTCCACCTGCTCATGCATTATTCATCAGATGCTCTCTGGTGATTGGACTCAGCTGGAGAGAGCCAGTGTGTAGGTGGGCCTGAGAATTTGTGCATGCCCTGACAAGTACTGGCTGGAGGAAGTGAGTACTGTGAATATAGAGGGAAGAAGGTGAATGTAGGCCAGCAGGCTGCTGTGGCTGGGTGTAAGTCTGAGCTTTGCTTTATTGGGGCCTGTGTTTGGCTTCTGCTGTGCTTGTGCTGTGCCACTTCTGCCTTCCGATGCGCCTCATCCCCCACTGGATTTACACAGGGGACATGTAACCTTTCCAATAAGGCTTTGTGTGTGCCTGACAGAGATATACTGGCAAGCAAAGGGAGGTAACAGCCTCCCTAAGACAGGATCTACACATGCATTCCTGTTGGAAAATGAAGCTTCAGGTAAAACGTAAAATGATTTCTTCTCTGGTTGATATTTATGTAACGTTGCTTTGTGTTTCGGTGCTAATGTGTGTTGGTGTAATGAGAAGCCTGCAGTGAGGATGCACAGAGGCTTAAGTGTTAAGAGCACTGTTTCTATGGTTGTCTCTATGGTAAGTTTTAGTCAACCTGTTTTAGTAAGATGAAGCTCTTTGTGCTTTAGAGGACATTAAGTACAGTTGATGTTTATGGATATTAGGTTTCCTCTTTGATAATGTGATAAAAATCACTGTTGTTTTTGTCTCTCTTGGTTTGCTCATTACCAGCACTCTACAGAATTTCTATTTACTTCACAGCAGAGATCTATATCAAAGTAAAATAGAGTAATCATGACTGCCCTGCTTAAACACACACAATAAACTTTATATTCTGGTTTAGTGTTATTTTAATTAGTTACGCTTCATTAAATCATTCAAGCTGGCTTACCACTGGAACTAAATCAAATTAATTCTGCTTAGAATGAATACATTTTGCCTGGCAAAAGCAAAACCGATTTATTTGCCATGTAAACAACTTTTATTAGTGTATTATAACACAATCATTTACAAACAGTTAATACTTTGTATTAATATATTTATATATTTCTACATATTTGTAATATGTATTATATTTTTGAATATATTAATTGTAATTAATGGCACAGTAATCAGTAAATGATTATAACTCTTGTTTGTACATATTTTTTAACTAGACAGTTCATTAATCCCAACTTGTTTTTGGTGATTTAATTCTAACAATATTTATTAACAAGAAATTTCTGCGCTTGAGTGTAACATGTTGGTGGTTAATAGAACAGACTGGTTAAACACTAGTCATAATCAAACTAAGTCAAATGTGCTGTTTGTTGATCATTTTTAATCAATGTTTGACCAGCACTACAATGCCAGCTTAGCATTTTCCAGCTAATATGGCTTGATGCAAAATTGTTTTGCATACCTCAGATTGTTTTGCATACCTCATTATTTAAATAAATCACAAATACGCTTTTTATTTTCTCTTTTATTGAAATAATATTTTAGATAATAATTTGTCCTAAATTGTCTTTCAGTTTTGTCATAAATTTAATTTAGTTTCATCATGAACCCAGTTTTGTGGGTATAGTGTAATTACATCTTAAAAGATGTATTAAATCTTTATCTGTTTTTATCTTCTCCTATAACCTTAATGTGCTGGTTTACTGACTCATCCTCATGAGAAATGGAACCTGTTGTTGGTTACAAGATCACTTAGATTAGATACATTTAGATTACCTGGTTTTTGCTATGTTTGGCTCAGAACCTGTCTGAACTACACACCTACAAACCAGAAAAGCTTAACAGTTAAAAGTCTGTTAAAGTGGTGCTGAAAGTCTTTACCATCAGCTAAGTGGAGACTGTGTGTGTGGTGACAATCCAAGCTTTTCAACTTTTCTTACAGTATTATGATCATCATTCTTAATAATAGATTGGGAAATAGTCTCATAGTCATAATCTCATAGTGCCACACCACCTTTAAACAAATCTTAATGATCAATGACCTGAATTTATTGGTGTTTTTTTAATTATAGAAATAAAGGTCGGTATTTAATAGATAGTGTAAACATAAAACCAATCAGCACGTTTTTTGTCTTTGTTTAAGTCTGAGCTGGCAGCTGTTAAAAATTCCATGGGTCATGTTTCAGCCCCTCTGTCAAAATAATATTGTCTCAGATTCAACAGCAGAACTTACTTAGAACTTTAACCTAATGTGTTTTAAAGGATTCTTAACTCTTTATGGTGTCTTGTTTAATATTACAGTCTTGGATGTAGTAGTACATCGTGTTAGGTTTTTAACATTTAACTTCACATTTTATGTCATTTCATATCTAAGCTTACTGTTCATCTTTATTTTGTCTCCGGTAGCTTCAGTAGAATCAGTCATGCTGTGCCAGTGTGTGTAGTTTTAAATTCCAGATTAAGATAAAGCTCCATCTCTCTTTAAGGCTATTACGGTTTGTAACACAGATGTGTGTGTGTGTGTGTGTGTGTGTGTGTGTGTGTGTGTGTGTTTAGCTAGTCTTTAGAGATCTGTGGTCATCCTTCTAATATGTCTGCATTGATTGTGCTGACAAAATGATATTTACTATTTACATCACGACTGATCGACAGACTTCCCAACATGGCACAATAATGTACTCCTCACTGTTATTAGTCTGCTATTCACTTTTATTCGACTGAACTTCCCTATTTAAAGTTCCCTCAGAAAAAAGTTTTAGACTGGATGACTAGCTGATCTGATATGCTTCTGGATCCTTTAGCAATTAGCAAATCTCATCACTGATGGCATACCAAATAGGAGGCTTTGTGTGAAAATCCCTTGGCAGTAGCTGGGATAAGGGGGAGGGGAAGGGAAAGATTAGTGGTCACATGACCACTTGGAGGTTATACAGCATGATGAAGAGAGACAGACAGGATAAGGGATATTAACAGCAATCCTTCACTGTGGTGCTTTTGGACTTGGCACTGTCCATGTTTAATAACATCTAGCACTGCAACTAATAATACATTTAGTTTTTTATCATTAAATGAAGTCTTGTTTAAAATAATGTTAAATATATTACATTTACATTTTCAGCATTTAGCAGGCACCTTTACCTGACAGTACAGTTACAATATAACTCAAGGGCCCAAACGTAGCAACCTAGCAGCGGTGAGGATTGAACCGATATTCGTTGGGTTACTAGTCCAGTACCTTAACCACTCTGCTTACTACATTGTGAATGAATACTTAAACACTACTTCAGTTCTACTTGCATTAAATGACGACTCAATTAAACAGCAACTCAGCCATGGTGGTAGAGTCAGGATGAGGTCATATAAGGTTGTGGTGGGCTGCACGGGGGCTCAGTGAGTAGCACTGTCACCTCTCAGCAAGAAGGTCCTGGATTTGTTTCCCAAGTGAGCAATCCAGGTCCTTTCTGTTCATATATTCCGTTTTTCTGTATCCGGTTTCCTCCTGGAGAAATTGTCACAAGACTGTGTTTGATTTTTCAGCTTGAATTGATGAAGCTTGTGTAACCAGTATCTACCTGTCCTGTCATCCAAAAAGTGCATAAAACATGACATTAAAATTCCTATAAAAGAAATAAATACAGTAGCGGTATTGTACTACATATACCTTTTTTGGATAATTCAATTTTAAATGAATGAATGTTTTTAAAATCTCCATTACATAAACAGTCACACACACTTTCTACAATTTAACTGATGCTAAAATAATTGTAAGTTTTACATTTACATTCCAATTTAGGGTTAAAGACTTTGCTCAAGGGCCCAGTAGTGACAACCTGGAAGGTGTTGTATTCGAACCAGTAAACTTTGGATTACTAAATAAAGACTTCTGCCCTTTCAGTGTTTCCAGACTTGGTTGAACGAACTGTGACCCTGCAAAATTAATAATAATAATAATAATAATTATAATTCTTTATAAAAAATGTTTTGAAAAGAAATTGAAAACCCCACACAGCAGACACAGTTGCCTATTTATAATTTGTGTTTACTGCTTGCACTCCCAGTTATATTTACATTTTCAGCATTTAGCAGACACTTTATATCCAAATACATTAGTTACACCATACAGTCTGATACATCGAGGGTTGAGGGCCTTCCTCAAGGGCTCAACAGCAGCAACCTAGCAGTGGTGAGATTTGAACCAGCATCCTTTGGATTACTAGTCTGGTACCTTAACCACTTTGTTATGGCTGGCCAGATATACCCACTGGATTGCACCTATCTGACCGGTGGCGGATCCAAGATCCGAACTGAGGTGTTCTGAATCTCAGCACTGGTGTGCTAGTGGAAGGTATCAATGCATTAGCTGGGTCCCTCAAGATTTTGACATTGTTGTATATGTTCCACATGAACTAAGTTGTATGTTTTTGATTTCTGTGTGTATGTTTACCACAGTAGAACAGCTCAAACATAAGGTGTTCCTGGGAACAGGTACATCTGCTAGAAGAACTAGGATTTTTGGTTGAACCAGGTGACCACTTTCAAAAGCTCAGCTCCAGTTTCAATGACTAAAGAACCCTGAACAGTTTTCTTTTAAAGAAAAGCACACAATACGATAATAAGAAGACACAGAACAATGAGAAACCTTTATCATTCTAAATAGAAACATATTGATATCAGGACATTGTTATGACTAAGAAGAGCCCTTGAGTTATTATCGGTGTGCTTATATGATTGATAAGCTAAATACAGTGACACTTCTTCTGTTCTGAGTAGAAGTGAAGGTACTGCCCCTTGACCACAAATACAAAGCTCCCAGTGTTAAGTCTCTAATTAGGATGCATAGGTCTAAGCTAGTCAGACGCAGATTGGCATCAGCTTTATTAAATGGAACAAGAGCTGCACTGATCCTTATGCTAGAATTTTATAATTCAAATAAGGAAATTTGAAATTTATTGACTTCACCCCGCACAGACAATATACAGATTCTTACTCAAATGTGAATACTCTTTCTCTCTCCTCTTTATATACATGAGTATCATAAATGAAAATTTCTTTACATTCCACTTGTTTTATTTTTTAATGCTTCTGTGTAAATGTTATAAATCAATAATCTAGATTCTGGTTAACTAGATCAATAATCTAGTTCTGTCTTTGTACAGACTTATTTTAGTCAAACACAACTTGACACATCCACACACGTGAAGAATTTATATAATTCAGTTTAAATCAATCAGCACAACAATGCTATTTTATATAAATAATTTGCCATTTGTCCTACAATCATCATGATAAAACTGGAGCATCAACAAGACGTAAGGAAACATTTCTGGCCTTTTGCTGTAGGAGGTCCTATTTTATTTACAGTTGTTTTTGTGGGAATTATAAAATACCAGATCTGATTCATGGCAGATGTCACCCAGAACAGAATGATCACAACACACTTAATAAAAATGGTAACTTTATAAACTTATTAGGACTTGCAATGCACTATGCACATCCAACAGTACAGTACATCCATACATCTCGGTGTGGATAAACACTAGTGGTTAAGGTACTGAACTAGGTCACTGGTTCAAGCCCCACCACTGCTAACTGTTATTGTTGGACCCCTAAACAAGGCCCTTAACTCTCAAGTGCTAAGTCTGTTGACGTTGCTAATCAGTTCAACCGATACGTTCTACACATTATTTGTATTTCTACTTTGTGTTGCAAGAGCAGTAGTTTTGCAACTTTTATTTTTGGTTCACAGCAATGTTGCAGTTGTTGCACTTGTAGCATTGTTTGCAATCAAAGATTTTAAACTTCTGTTGGGAAAGCTAGACTTCATGATTCATGAAAGTGAAACTAAAATACTAGCGGAAATGTCTGTCTTTTTTCAGTTCCCTATGCCACTTGCTCTACATTCAATGTGGACGAGATTGTTTACTTGCATCCCCACCCCCTTCATACATGTAGTTGCAGGCTGCTTCTTTTAATCAGTGAATTAATCAGTTGTGGGTTACTACGCTTGTCTGCATCACTTTTTGAAAATCACTCCTACACTCCAGCTATCACTAATGCTGACACTTTGATCAGTGTCAGGGAACGCGCATTGTAACAGTATTTAAGGGAAACCCTATTCAACCCTTCCTCTTTTATACACGACCAATTGTGCTTGGAAGAGCCAGCCCCTGACTGGATACATGGTAAAGTAAAAGTTAGAGTTGTGTGGCGGTGCTGGAGCTTATTCAACCTTTAAATGCATCACCGAGAACACACACAGCGATTCACCTTAATTTAGTGTCTCCAAATAACCTGGCTGCATGTTTTTGGATTGTTGGAGAAACCGGAGCACTCTGAGGAAACACGCTAGGACAGGGAGAATATGCAAACTCCACAAAGAAAGGACCCATCTTGCTGTGAATCGACAGAGCAACAATTAAATCGAAAACAGTTAAATTGCATCAGCAATTACTGCAGTAGAGAGGTTGAAAATTTTAGCTGTAATATTTCTGTATCGATTTTAAGATTAAATACATGGAATTCCCCCAAAACTCTCATTGACATCTTATACTATTGTGCTAAGAGACTATTCTTTAATGAAAGAGTACACATGCAGCTCATGGCCCACGGGAACCTGCTGTTCTTCACCGCTTCCTGCTCTCACACTGTTTTTACGTCAGCCTTGTGGAAGACAAAGGTGAGGATAGAATCAGTGTTTTTTGCTGTTGGAATGGGATCCGTTTCCTGACGCTCAGTATAAAGGACAGTTCTGTTGTAGCCAGCAGACCTGTACTCGAGTAATATTGACCGTGTGATTCACACCACACTGGCTTCCTGACAGTGGATTTCCTTTTCCGTGGAATTAAAGTTTTAAATCATCACTTTAGATCCATGAATTTAGTCCACCGCTTCTGAAATTGGAGCAGCCGCCTTTGGATTTTGCTTTTGTTCCGGCTTGTTTTTTTTTTACAATATGCACAGATCTCATTACCTGCTTGCATGTAATGATATTGTATTCTGTAAACTGGGCAAGCTGTAGTCTAGTGGTTAAGGTAGGGGAATAGTAATCGGAGGGCCATTTGTTCAAGCCCCACCACTGCAAGGTTGCTGCTGTTGGACCCTTAACCCCAAATTGTATTTGTATAACCCCTGTTTACTGTAACTGTAATGTAAGTCTCTTTGGATAAAGGCGTCTGCTAAATCCTGAAAATGTAACTCCAAACTGTTAATGTACTAAATTCACAGTAACCTAGAACAGTATTTAGCTGGTGGCTCTGAAGATTTATTTTTCTCTATAGTAACTAGCTTGGCATGCTGTCTTCATGTCTGTGGACTTCTGCTTTGTTTGTTTTCCCACCCATCAAAACATGAACTATCTTAGATTATCTTAGACACTTGATATTGGGATATCGAGGATTGACCAGGTTATGTCAAAAACATGACTTTCCAGATTGCTGTACAGTTCCCACTACACAATCTATCAACAGAAAGACTTGCACTACTACGTGACAAGTCTATGGTTTGTAACAAAAACACACACTCAAGAAGTGAGCAGGAATATAATGATGGCATGTCCAAAAATGCACATCAACAATAAACGAACGATCAACATTGTTCCTGCACTGATGTACAACATAAAATCAAAAAGGGAAAGAAACATTATGAGTGGATTTGGCTCTGCGAACAGCATCAATTGTTCTGTAGGGTGTTGGGGGTTGACAGATAATTTTACAGCATTGGTATTATGTTTTGTGGAATGATAAGGTCAGAAATACTGTGAAATGTGTGTGTGTGCAAAAATCGCATAGTAAGAACTAGGCATAACCGATATGGAAGCCATTGTTGATTCATTCTTAAGAAGACCTGTACACGCATCAGCCATATTTGAACTTCTACATATCAGGCTTGCTTTATTAGTACATTAACCTTTCTTTTGTATTGAAACTGGTATGAATTATTAGATACTTCATTCGTTTTTAGATAAAATCACAAATGTGTAAAGGCAAAAACACTATTTTTAACACAAGCATAAACAAATAAGTAAATGAATACATTATTTTATATTAATGTATCTGCCAGCAAACAAAGACATTTACAGTGACATTTACAGTGATGGAGGCAGATGTCTGACAGCGAGTTACAGTTCAGTGCTTTTAGGTTATTTTCACTTTTAATCTGCAGACTTGAATCTGCACTCTGTATTGATTTTGGACTTATGTAGAGGAAAACAAAATCATAGCAGGTTTGTTTAATACACACAAATTCCTTCTGTACTGTGGATCAAACGTGCAGCCTGTCCATCTGTGCATGGTTTTGACAAACCACATTCTCCACAGTCCCTGTTTGGCAGTCTCAGATATATCCTTGCTTGCTAATCTGGCAGATGACATTTTAACCACATATTACAGTAAGCTTCAAATATAGTGAGTGACTGTTCCCGTTCGGGGTCTCCACTGCTGATCATGATCCACATTATTTACATGGCGTAATATTTATGCCGGATGCCCTTTCTGACTCCAGCCTTCTATTAACCCGGGCTTGGGACCGGCACTACAATGCACTGGTTTATGCAGTTTATGACAATTTGGTGTCTCCAATTAACCTGGCTGAATGTTTTTGGACTGTGGGAGTAAATGTGCAAAAAAGATGTACAGTGTTCATGTGTCGAAATAACTGACAGAGGGGTGCTACTGTATTTTCAAATCTAAACATGATTTACAATGGTTGACTCTCAATACTAAACAAAACCATTTTGAGGGTTCCTAGACAGGTGAACTTGGGATATTCTTTGGACCATGTCCACTATTTGTGTTTTTTTTTTTGCTTTGTGTGGCTATTCTTGGAACACAACCCCCATCAATGTTACTGTTCTACCTCAGAAACAAAAGGACATTGATAGTTTAGATAAATAAAATATAATCATTGTTACATCCCTTGAAACCACTGTTCATATTCATTATCTGTGTTGAGAAGGTTAATAATTGGATGCATTCATAGAACAAAATGAGGGATTTCGAATTTTTGACTGTTTAATGAGCAGCCCTAAAACCCTACTCTGATGTACAAACAGGATTGTTTGGTTGTGCTAGTATCTGAAATTAAATAATA
>JAYDZG010000039.1:21437679-21448693 GCA_034509265.1 Microcambeva bendego
ATTGATTAAATACGGCTTAAAAGATTGTTGTTGTTGCCCTGTCTTTGCTGTTCGGAAACTGGCATGGGTGTCATGCATGTGGTGTAGATGGTGGACAACAACTCTAGAAGTTCCACTGTACTAGATATAATAAAATATTATTTGGATAATTAATTTTAGGACCTCAGTTTTCAGTTTATTAATAACATAAGTTAGTACCTGTAGGAATTCCCAATTCTGATGACCGGGTTGCTTGTTGCTTTCAGGTGCCGTTTCTTCTCTCTCTGGCTCAAATCTGGAAGGTTTAATTTGATATCCCGTCCCCACAATTTTTAATCATTCTCTTCATTAAATTCAGAAATATTGTCAGAATCATCTGAAGAGCCAGTGCTGGAAAACTCTCATAAGTCAGTCAGAACTGTGTTTAACAGCAACATTGTTCAATGTTGTCAACTAGTGACGTCACACGGTAGCGTCAATTCAATTTAAAATATAATTTTAAAGCAAATTAGAAATGTTATTGTTATGGTAATTCATGTTTCTATATTTTCAGTTGCTACAATAATGTGAATTCTTCAAAGAGGTGTATTGGGTGGTGCTTAGCCTCTAAGGGCCTAGCTAAGGCTTGAGCCCTAACCACTAGGCTACAACTAGCACCCAATACTTGCTATAAGTGAGTTTAAGCAAACATTAAAGGAGGATCACTTGCTTGAAATGTGATTGTTAATGAATAACGTCCAGTCCAGTCCTGGAAACCTTGTTAATTAAATAAATATGGCTAGATCAAATTATTTGTTGCTAAGTGGTGCAGTGATAAAACGCATACTGAACATCAGTGCTTGTACTCGAATGCATCGTATTGAGTCTCAGCTCTGCCTTCAGCAAGAACAATTGGCCTGTTGTTTATATAGGGGCGGTAGGAAAGCTGGATTTCTTTCTTTCTCATAAGTGATTCTTCTAGGACCTCAGCTGACTGATTGATAGTGCCTACACAGAGATAAAGAAAGAGTTTGTAGATCAGGGTGTCTTTCCATACACCGTGCTGATTTGCATGGGCACTAATCAGAGTGCAGGTAGAAAAATGCATATGGCTGCTGCCCATGTATGGAGCGGAAATTGGTTAATTTTGCATTGGTAGAGATGAAGCATGACACAATCGGCCAATGGGACATGCTAAATCAGCAGAAAAAAGGGTAGAAACAAAATGATTTAAAAATATGTGCTTCATGGTGGTACTGTTGGAATGAAACAGGAGTTCAATTAAGTTATTTTACCATTTTCAGCAAAGTAGCTACAGATTGTGGAGTAAATATCAGCATTTTAGAGCTTTTACCTGCACTACTGAAGATAAGGAGAAAGTAGGAATGGTGCTGTCGGATAATTGGATTGAGATGCTGATTGAGAGTCTGTGTAATGGGTTTATGTTCTGATGTAAGACTGAAGCACAGAATAGTGACTGATGTCTTATTATCTGAATAACAGGAGTTATAAAGCTACATGTACAAACACCCACCAGCTTTTCAAAACTAAAAATTGTCCCACTTCTGTCTTATGACAAAGATGCACTTCAGTCTGTGATATGATTTGTATATAATGGTTAAATATAAAATGAGTAGTCTGAAACTATTCAGTGTGGCACTTAAGCCAGTGTTGCATTACTTTTGTACAGAACACCAGAGCAAGATAATTTATTCACTACTTTATATAATGTAACCAACCACATTATCAAGGATTTTGTTCTTCCTAATTTATCTATAGAGTACTCTGGTTTCCTGCAAGCTCTCAAGAGGAAAGATTGGCTATTATAAGTAATTTCATAATCATGTGATACTTAGTGATTGGATCACAATGTACTTGGGATGTAACGATACACTCTACTCACGATGCGATATGATTCCTACTCACAAGTACTCTGATACCTTAAATATATTCCAAATCATTAATGCTGATCACAATCTGCTGTGGCGAGCCCTAACAGGAGCAGTCGAAAGGATTCACTTATCGGCCTGGTTTACAATAGTTGGTATAAATTTCCTTTAATATCGGACACAATCACCCTTTTTCCACTGATGCGGTTCTGGTTTCATTCTGGTTCGATGACGTCATTTTAAACCGGTTCAATGTGTTTCCACCCAAAAAAATAGAGGTTCGAGACAGCAAACTGGCCGAACCGAACCGTGACGTCACCTCACTTTGCTAGAGAAGCCGAGAGGTTATGCTGTTTTCTACAAAGTTTGTGCTTCTTTTTCATTTTTTAAAGTTCTACATTTTGATCCAGTTTTCTTCTGCTAATTTCAGATGAACTGTGTGAAATGAGACAGTAAAAGTGACCCGGAGAGAACCAACATTGCTTAACGTAAAACAAGTTTGATGATCGTACTGAAACATGAATTTCAGGAGTACTGAGCGATTATAAGCAGTAATAACAGACAGAAATGTCATGATACTGTCTCCTACTTTTACTACATTAATCCATGTTCACATTTCACTTTTTGAGTCTCCCGAGAGAAGATTAAGATTTGCGAACTGCATAAACAGACATTAAGTAAATCCAGATAAACATACATGTGTATTAGATGGGGTTTTATTGTTATTTCAAATAAATGTTTGTGTTCTGTAACTTTAGTGTTTTATTGAGTGCTGAGAAAAGCATTTATTTGCACCGAGGGTCACAGGTGAGAACGAAGCGCGGAATGCTTCTCACACACGAATGATCTAATGGAAACCATAGCGGAGATAAACACGTTTACGTCTCCTTGTCAATTATTATGTAATGCATATTGCATAAAAATGAACATCTGTAACAACAGCTCAAATGCTCGCACATAATATACACACTCCACTATTAAATCACATCATACTCTTACTGTCGGCATGTAACGCCCACTGGTGATGACACCACCTGGTTTTGTGTTCAACACATCACCAAGGTTCGAGGGCATCTGAACCAAACCAGTTCAAGAACAAGAGTTAATTCGGTGGACATACACACAAATAATAGAAAACATAAGTTTCACAACTTGCATTCAATAAAAAAGGCATATTTGTTCAGATGAGGATTTCATGATTGAGTGTAAACGAAGGATACACAAAAGGCTCAGAATTTACAATCAGAGTTGAGCTGTTACTCACTAGTTCATAAGAATTGTCAACTCATGGAACAGAAGACGTCTTAGTCAGTAATGAACAAGACAAGAACAAGAACACGTTGTTTATTTTTAGAATATCCCAAGATATTCAGTTTCTCTGTGGTTAATATTATGTCTATACATAGTGGCACAGTTTGTGGGTGTTTGTTGGATCTGCTATATTTTGTTTTTCATTCTGTACTCTGCTGTGACGAACATGTACATTTACCATGGCTTACTTGCTGCTTTTACCAACCTATAAACAGCCATGTTACATAAGCCCTGTAAGTCCTTCTTTATTTGAGGACAGATTGATAATCCACCACGTTTCAGAAAGGAAAGCAGAATCTTTTTAAAGTGGTGCATGTTCAGTTTGACGTGAAGAGATTGAATTTGACTTGCTGCTGTTCTCAGTGGCACAAGGCTATTTGAAGCTTTATAAAAGGACTAATATCTGGGCTTACCTTTTGGCATTTGCACTGGGGCTTTGTTCTTGTATTGGGCTAAAATGTGTATTTGCAGGTTAATGTTTGAAGTTCAGGTTTCCTTTGGGAACTGCCTAGAAACCACTGTATGTGGTACACAGAACCATTAATTAGGCTAATGTAAAAAATTGTGGTTGTTTTTGACAAATGTACATTAAAACTAATACAAAAGCAATTTAAATAACATTCAACCAATATAAAAATATTGATTAAAAATATTAAATATCTTTATTGTTTAATTATGCTTCTTAATCTTGCTTATCAGTTTAAGTAAGGCGACATTCACATTAGAAGCAGCATAACTTTTACTTCTGAATCGTTTCATTAAGCTTCTTAATTATCCAGATCTTGGAATACCATATGTCTTAGTTTAGTTAGGGCGCATTCACCATTTAAATACATTGTTCTAGCTCTGCAAAATGGCCTTTGTGAGTTAGACACGTTCTTATATGCACAATGAGTTTAGGGGAAACATCAAGTTTAAGGTTATTTCAAAGATTTCTGGTTCTAAGGTACGACTGTATTAAAATGTACTGATTAGTGCAGATTAATATACATTATTTTGGTTTTAAACTGTATAGCAGTGGCAGCAATGGTGTTAATATTTCATATTAATCCATGGTGCTTATTAATATGATCTCTACACTGGTTTTTATTGCTACTTTCTTCATCATCTGCAGTTACAGTTCTTGTTTGATTTGATACTCTGGTATTTTTCTGATGTATCATGTGGATGGTTTGTAATTACAAACTCTCAAGCGTGATCCATCTGCCGTAATCACAAGAGAACTGATAAGTAATTGAGTCGTGTATTGTGAGGATTGCAATGATTTAAAGAGATTAAAACAATATGTTTACTAGGCTTTAGTCTTTTTGGTGTAGAAACCTGTATGTCCATTCATCTATTCAGCAGGAACAAATGTCTGCCTTGCCTTCATGTGGTAATGGCTTTTTCAGGTTTAATTTGCAGGCAGTAAGGAAGATCTGATGCTGGTTCTATTGATCGTTATCAGAGATGGGTTATTTCAAAAGGAAAGCGAGACGTACGACTGTGTAGCTAGATTGAAAGTAATCACATTGCCAAGATCATTCCCTGTGTTGCACTCTTTTCACTATAAAAACTGGGGCCAGTCTGTTGGAAACAAATTTATCTGAAGTGTAGATAAAAAGTCTTCATTAGTGACAGTGGCTGTGTTTGAAAACCTAGACAGATGCCTACCTAGGCAGCATTCATCATCATCCTGTGCATGCTCCTGAGAAGGAGAAAACATAGATGCCTTATAATCCTGTCTAAGCTCAAACATTAATGCAATGTTCAGTGTAGAATGAGTCAGCATCGGATTCTCTCTCGTTCAGGAAGGACAAGAAAAAATAAACATGGCGGCCAATGCTGGTTCGAAGAACCCTGAGTTGTTTTCACATGTTAATAAATAATTTTTTGATGTTTAATGTGTGGAAAGGTGAACGAGTTGAGTGTTTACTTCTTATGTTTTACGGGCCCTCCATTTAAGTGCTTTTGGTAGCCGTTATTTGAGCTGCTAATGCTTGTTTTCAATGGCTCGATTCTAATGCTAATGAAACACCGTGAAATTGCTACCTAGACAGACTAACCTGACTTATAAGATGATGACTTAAGAGAATGCTCACTAGCTGCCAAGTTAAACAGCAAGGGAGTGAGGCAGATGCCTTAGTGGATTTGTGTTTCTCACAATACCCCACAATATGACATTTTTATTTTTCAGGTCATAGATTTTGACTTTTGGTTATTTTATATGTATGGCCTGTACACAATCAAAAACCACTAAAAAGGAAAAAAAAACTTAAACCAGGTAGACTTTCATATCACCACATGTCAATGGTGCTTAACTGTCCACAAAAAGCTGCAGACTGAAATCTCCCATGTTTGGTGTTGTACACTGCTTGCACCTCCGCCTTGAAGCAGACCTTGTATACATGCTGGAGCTGGTGTGTGAGTTTGGATGCTGTGGTTTGTGAAACTTCCACTTTCTGTTTGTATGCAGGATCTGTCACTGCGAGGGGGATGAGGACAGCCAACTGATCACACCGTGCCACTGCACCGGCAGCCTGTTCTTTGTACACCAGAATTGTCTGCAGCAGTGGATCAAGAGCTCTGACACCCGCTGCTGTGAGCTTTGCAAGTTCGAATTCATCATGGAAACCAAACTAAAGCCTTTGCGCAAGGTAAACCTAAACACACAAACACAGACTGTCATGCTGCTTATTTTATGAGCACTACTGAGAGTGACAGGAAAGGTCTTGGTTTTAAAACATGTTTTTCTTATTCTAAACTCCAAAGTATCTATGGTTCATGGGTGGATATCACTAACAACTGTCTTGAAAATTTCACTAAATGTCACTTAATTCATCAATAACGCATTTTTTTAATTGTCATCAATTAAGGCATCACAAGATAGATGGATGTATATTGTATGGGTGTAAAGCTAGCCTATAGGTAGGTCTTTAAAACAACTTTATTAACAAAAAACAATAACTATTAATCATGTTTTACAAACACTGTTTTAGTACAGGATTAAACAAACGAAGCACACATTAAAAAAACGTTAGTTTATTGTTTCCCTTAGTTATGAGGAGTTTCTAAAATGCAAAAAAAAGTTTTACATCTTACTTTGGATTTAACAATTCACCACAAAACAATTGATAACTGATTTAAAAAATTGCACGATTTAAATGTATTTGACATGTTTAATGGAACGCTATGCACCTCTTCTGGTTGATGGCTTTGGCTTTATGCCTGGTTGCCCGATTTGTGGGTTTCCAGCCAAATTGGGCTTAATTCAATTAATTGTTTTGCTTTGTTTGTACCTACTTCAGAAATAAAAGTGCATATATTATTTAGAAAATAATAAATGCAAAGAGAAATAATAAAAGGAAACTTTTTTTGCGAAAATTGGAAAAATCATATTGTAGACCCAGTATCGTGAATTGAATTGCATCATGGGTATAGAGTATCATTGCATCTTTACATCCGACTGTTGCAGCCATGTTTTATGCCTGTTAAACAAATCACTATTAATTTTTTGTTGCTAGAGTTATTAATATAAATAATTATCAGATTAGATGAAGGACTGATGTTTACTGGTCGGCCAGCTGAAGTCGAATACCAAATAAACCAGCCAACTGGCATTCAACGTCTCTCTCTTCTGTATATCCAGTAATGCTGCTGTCTTAAACAAGCACGTTAGATAATTAGTCCTTATGTTTTTCACAGTTTTTTAACAATTTACAAGATGCAATTCATCTTTAAACACCAGTTTGTCTTTAATAGCATATGTAGTGTGTTGTGTAGTGTAGTGTTGTGTCCAGAGCATCTGTCAGTCAGTCTGTTGGTGGTCTTTAAAACTCTGTGGTCATTCAGCTGTAACAGGCTGCTGTCAAACATGCCAAGGTCAGGTGTCTGTCATGTCTGCAAGATAACCGCATGTTTACATTATCAGATCAAGGTGTAATCCTCTCTCTCAGTGAAGGTGCTTTCCTCTGTTCTGCCGTGTGGATGTTAAGTCAAGCAATTCTGTTTTCTCACAAGTGTCACTATTCAAAAAAAGTCTATTCATACTAAATGGAATGTGAAACATTTAAAATCTAGCACACTTGTGAGAGGAGAGCTTAGCTTGTTCTTCCCTATGTGCTGAACCTTCTTTAAATTCAATCTCTGTGATGCTATTGAGTGAGGAAAATAGCTGACAGCTCCACATGACCTGCTGGTTAATGCAAGTCCACAATACCAATGCCAGGTTCAATGCATATGTTTATAGGAGGATATTTTAAGCATGTTGGGGAGTTTACGGTGTTCAACAATTAAAGAAAAAAGGGAGGAAATCACAGGGTAAACATACCTCGTAGAAACAAAGTTTTAAAATAATTTAACGCTTTGTTTCATGCAGTGAATAAACGTACATTGGTCATAACATGTATCATGTAATGTCATAATTTAAACACACAAATACCCAATACACCAAAGAACTTAGAAACATTTACTTAGAAAAGAGTAGTACAAATGGGTCTCTCCTGCTGTAATGTTCTTTTCATCTTGAAATATATATTTAAATATAATATATTTATGATTCACAAAGAATCAATAAGAATCAATTATTTGAGAACAGTTATTTGAATTGGTGATTCATCTAAGAGGTATTGATATTCACTTTAAGCTGCAGTATTTAATTCAGCCACTGAATACAACATTTGATATATTGTGCCTCTGAAATAATGGAGAAATAAAATAAAGTTAAATAAACTGCAAAAGTTAAATAAAGGAAAATTGGTCATCAACTTGTCTTTAATTTTGTGTTGTGTAAAAAAAAATATGGGAAAATATATCGTGAACCCTGTATCATGAATTGTATCACATCTTGGGTAGAGCGTATCGCTACATCCCTAGTTTATAGCATTTAAGAATGCAACTTTTTTCTACATGACCATGTTTATATGAAATTCATGTAATTTCATGTTTTATTTTTATTTTGAGTCCCTACTAGACTGGGAGTATGTTTAAATATTTTAAGGCCTCGCATCGTTTGACTTAATGACCAGTCATGAAACTGCCCTTGGATCACACAGACATTAAATTTTTATAGGGGTGTTGAAGAGGAAAGGTTAGCTGTTAAAGCTTGATGCACTGTCTCTGTAAACCTGAATTCATTACAGCAGTAAACACAAGTGATATGACTATTGAGTAATTTAGTAGAACAATATCCAGAGTAACCACCGTGTACAGCACAGAAAGCTACACGACATGAGAGACTCAGTAAGGTCCTGGTAGGTTAGAACAGGTATCTGGAACCATGCTGAGTGTAGTGCATCCCACAGTGGCTGGAGGGTGCTTTGGGGAGGAACCATAGAGCGCTTCCAACCAAAGTTGTACATTTCTACCCATGTGATGTCACAGTGTTATGATGGAAGATCCCATTCACCCCAGGAAAGTCAATCAGCATGTATGAATGCATGAATTACTATCTTGCTATTTAATATAATCTTGTAAACATTTAAGTAGTTAGACCACCTTTCCAACTAATTGAGAAAATTAGCATTATACCTCAATTGCGGGATGACTACTCATGTACAACACATGTACAGTTACTCTGCTCTTGTTCACATGTCCACCTTGGCATTTTTTTAACCGTCTTGTCAAAATTTATTATGTCTATATAGTGGGAGAAGCTCCAGATGACTGCCAGCGAGAGAAGGAAGATCATGTGCTCTGTCACTTTTCATGTCATTGCCATCACATGCGTGGTCTGGTCACTTTATGTCCTAATCGACCGCACTGCAGAGGAGATCAAACAAGGTCAGCTATCCTTTACTAGCCCACATTTTTAAACCACTTTGCCCAGAGCTTGCTATATTTGGAAAAATATACCATTTTTTTTTAAATACATTTTCACTGTTGTGTGTTTGTGTAAAGTGGTGTGGTGATGATGCAACAGTATTTGCAGCTTTCTAGTTCTAACATCAGATTAAATTCAGAATGTGCTTTTTTTTAATGTGCTTTTACCTGTGGCAAAATAGTAATAAACTTTTTTTAACCATGCAGCCGGGAGAATTCCAGGTAAATGTTTTCTCCTTTCACATCTGTGTCTTTTATCTCGGCTCTGGCTTTTCCGTCATATATCGAAATGTGTTCTGTTCCCTTTTCTTTCCTTTTCTTCTCAGATGTCTAAATTTCTCCCTTCACATTTGCACCAATATCTAATTTACCCTGCACTCACCCTTGTTTCCTTTAATTCCAATATTTTGAGCCCTACATGCTGATTACAGTGGGTCACTAAGTATTTACTCAGTCACTGTTTGTGCAAGTTCTCCTACTCAGAATGATGAGAGAGGTCTGTAATTTTCATCATATGTACACAAATCAAGGAAATCACATTGTAGGATTTATTTGTAAATTATTAGAAGCAGTTCTGTCCTTCACCCGTTACCTTTTTTAATGGCCCCTCTATAAAAAAAAGATATTTGTCCACTGCCTCAAAGAGTCAAACTCCAAACTTAACCATGGCCAAGACCAAAGAGCTGTCAAAGGGCACCAGAAAGAAAATTGTAGACTTGCACCAGGCTGGGAAGAGTGAATCTACAATAGACAAGCAGGTTGGTGTGAATAAATCAACTGTGGGAGCAATTGTAAGAAAATTGAAGATATACAAGACCCTTGATAATCTCTCTCGATCTGGGGCCCCACGCAAGATCTCATCCCGTGGGGTCAAAATGATCATGAGAACGGTGAGCAAAAATCTCAGAAGTACACGGAGGGATCTGATGAATGACCTGCAGAGAGCTGGGACCAAAGTAACAAAGGCTACCATCAGTAACACACTACGGCAAGAGGGACTGAAATCCTGCAGTGCCAGGCGTGTCCCCCTGCTTAAGCCAGTTCATGTACAGGCCTGTCTGAAGTTTGCCAGTGAGCATATGGATGATCCAGAAGAGGACTGGGAGAATATCATGTGGTCAGATGAACCAAAATAGAAATTTTTAGGTAAAAACTCAAATCATTGTGTTTGGAGGAAGAAGAATGCTTAGAAGAACACCATACCTACTGTGTAGCATGGGGTGGGAACATCATGCTTTGGGGCTGTTTTTCTGCAAAGGGGACAGGACAACTGATCCGTGTTAAGGGAAGAATGAACGGGGCCATGTATCGTAGGATTTTAAGTCAAAACCTCCTTCCATCAGTGAGAGCATTGAAGCATGACTATGATCCCAAACACACTGCTCAGGCATCAAAGGAGTGGCTCCGTAAAAAGCATTTCAAGTTCATGGAGTGGCCTAACCAGTTTCCAAGCCTCAACCCCATATAAAATTTGTGGAGGGAGTTGAAAGTCTCCAGAGGAGATCTGCATGGAGGAATGGGCCAAAATACCAGCTACAGTGTGTGCAAACCGTGTGAAGACTTACAGGAAACATTTGACCTCTGTCATTGCCAACAAAAGTTATGTTACAAAATATTGAGTTGAACTTTTGAGCTATTGAGTTGGCCAAAAAAAATTTTCCACCATAATTTACAAATTAATTCTTTAAAAATCCTACAATGTGATTTCCTGGATTGTTTCCCCTCATTTTGTCTCCCATACTTAAAGTGTACCTATGATGAAAATTACAGACCTCTCAGATCTTTCTAAGGTGGAGAACTTGCACAATCAGTGGCTGACTAAATACTTTTCTGCCCCATTGTATTATTAGACTATTTGTTTTTGTGTTGACAAATCTGCTTTTCAATTTTATTCATGAATATGGTGATTAGGCAATGGTCATTACAACGTTATTATTATTCTTAATAATAATTATTTTAAGAGTTTTATAATAATTTATTATAAAATTAGAATATCATGAAAAAGTTGATTTATTTCAGTAATTCCATTAAAAAAGTGAAACTTGTATATTATATTC
>JAYDZG010000039.1:21478733-21499503 GCA_034509265.1 Microcambeva bendego
AGTATCCTCAATTAGGAACATAAATCTGACATATGAGATATTTGAACGTTTTGGGGGTTTAAAAAAGTAAAGTGTATAAAGTGGAGAGTGTGTCTGGTTGGCCGTACTGGACATAGGACACATGAACCGTTTCCATAATTTGACCATTCAGAATGACAGTGACAGTCAATAACTGAACGGGTACGGATATGTTTATGCTACAGTTAACATACATTTACAAAACACACCACAAAGCAAAAGCCTTGCAACAATATCATGTTTTTGGACATTAAACACAAATGTAGGCAGTGCAACAGTAGTTATAAATATCTGAAGCTAAGAGGGGGGTGAGAGTCAGTAGTTGCCAATTACAACCACAAAATGCTAACAAATATTTAACGCTTACCAAAACTTAACCGTAGTGATTCCAAAGACACAGTTTTAATAAGATTACCCTTTACAATTAAATTAATACTACCTGTAAGGCTAGTCTGTGTTAACTGGGTTTTTGCAAAAAATAGACTGAAGAAGAAAAATACATTAAGGGCAAACTTAACTTGCACTTCACTTGTACACACACCCTTACATATTATTTACCTACAACATAGTAATAATAAACTATTTGAAGAAAGTTAAAAAAAAAGTTAAACATTAAGTGCTTGGAAATGAGAATTACATTGGTTCTCTTGACTTAAGAAAAAATCTTACTAAAACCAGATAATTAACTCAACTTAGCTCAGGTTATTAACAGGCTACCAATGTTTGACCTTCAATTATATGTAGTGTGAACTTCATTTGATGCAGTGTTCTGTACATACTTGGTACAGACTGTACATGCTTGGTTTGGAGAGGAAAATAATGGCACACAAGAACAATTTATAAGCTGAAATAGCATTTATTGTGATAATATATAGCATTCTAATGATATACACATTTAAATAAGCCTCTGTGGTATAATAGCAAAATATTTTATTTGAATAGACAGTGTACATTCTATTTTATATTATTTATTTACGAGCATGGGTGTTTACCTGGATAAAAGTGCACATGCATATACTGCATTATCTGTGATCAAAGCTCCTAAGCTGCATTTAAGTTATTAGTAAACCTCAGTCTAGAAGTGATTTCCTGGGTCACCGAGTTTTTAAATTCTGCAAGTTATACTGTGTTTATGATCGCAACAATGCAAAATGCTTTACCCCTGTCTGCTGGGGGTGTGAGTTTTATTTTAAATGGTTTAACTTTTTTTACTATGACAGTAATGTGTCATTAGAGTGTTGCCTTCTATTTAAAGCATTAAAGCATTTGTGCCACGTTCATCTCAGTTATTGAGTGATGTGTGCTTATGGGGAGATCTCAGAACATCTAGGATTTTACTCCATTCTCAGTAGCAGCTGACACGTCTGTGGTCGTCTGGTCTGTGCCAGCCTTAATGCTGCTTAAATCTGCTTTCTCTGTCTTCTTTTCTTTGTTCTCCGATGACTCTTTCCCTTTCACTTCAGACTCTACTTTTTGGTCAGGTTTTTTGGAGTCTTTCAGTAGTGTAGGGTCCTCTTCAGGGTGCTTAGGTTTTGTGCTGTCCACCTTGGGAATGACTTCCTTCACCTTGCTTGTATCAGGCTTGTCTGAATTCTCAGCTTTTGTGGTTGTCTCGTTTAAGGCTTTATCCTTTTGTGTTTGGTCTATACTTAGTTCTTTTTCGGCGGAAGTCTTGGAAATATTTTGGTCAAGTTGCACTATATTATCTGCTGTTCTCTCTGACTCTTGATCCTTAGCCTCTAGTTTGGGCTCTTTAGAATCTTTTTTCTCTGTGTTTTGTTTAGATGTTTCATTTTTGACATCTTTTAAAGTTTTGTCTTGAATTTCCTCTTTCTGTTGTCCAGAAGTTTGGGTTGTTACCTCTTCATCAGTTTTAAGACCCTCTTTAGTGCTAGCTGCAATCTTCTCAGACTGCTCTTGGGGTTTTTTCTCAATTTCTTCAGTTTTTAGTTTGTTTTCCCCTTGATCAAGCTCCCGTTCTTTTAATTTTGCACTTTCGTTCTTTTCTGCATGTTCTTGCACCTTTGTTACATTTTCATTTCTTTTGGATTCCTTTGCTTCTGTTTCAGTCACTGCTGATTTGGGTTCATCCACTTGTTTTCTTTGCTCAACTTCTGATTGGGCACTTTTGTCTTTTTCTGTTTTTATAGTCTCTGTATCAACTTTCAATTCGCTCTCCATGGTTTTCTCTAACTCCTTTTCAGGTTTAGTTTCCTTTTCCTTGCTTTCTAATGGTAATTCGTTTTTTATTTCTTCTGTAGGTGTTTTGGCCTCAAGCCTCTTCGGCAGCTCTTTTTGCTCCTCCTCTGCATTACTCTTTATGCTCACTGCTAGAGAATCCTTTGCTTCTGCTTTGCTGTCCTTTTTAGAAGAAGTCTCCTGTTCTGCATTAGCTTTTTCAGATCCTGGCTCTGAGTCAGCATCTGGAGCTTCTACCTTCAATAATTTAGACTCACTAGCTTCCGTTTTTTTCTTAGCCATTTTTTCAGCTGAGATATCTTTAGACTCGGCTACCAGTTCTTCTGCCTTTTTGTCCTTTGATTTTTGAGAGCTATTTTCTGTGAGTTTTTCTTTCGGAGCAGGGTCTGGTAGCAAGGGCAACTGATCCGAATCAGTGCACTGTGGTTTCAACTTGGTTATAGGCTCTGTTTCTTGCTTTGTAGACTTTGGCTTTTCTTGATGTTTCTCATTTGCTGAGTCTTGTATTTCTTTTCCAGCTACCTCTGCATCATTAGTTATATCTGCTTGTGGTTTCGTTTCTGTATCAGGCTCTTGAGCGTTGGAGCTTGTGTCATCAATTTTGGTGCTATCATCTTTATCCTTCTCTTCAGTGTGTTCTGATGCAGTTAATTTGCTTTGTTCTACTTCAGTATCCATAGAGACTTCTACCGATTCGTTTTCTTTTTCCAGTGGTTCTGCACTCAGATTCATGGCTTCATGGGTCTCCTTTTCCTCAGCCTGATCTACACTTTCTGCGGCTGTCTCTGTTATCTCATCACTGCACTTTTTGTCATCTTCTAGCTCTTCTTCAGCATCATCAGACCCTGTTTCCAGTATTTCTATGTCTTCCCTGGTAGTCTCAGTTATGATCTCCTCAACAAACTTGTACTGTGGCTCTGCTTTCCTGTTTGGCTCTCCAATCCTTGTAACACTAGGTAAGGTATAAATAGGAGATTGCCTATAAACGTAAGGTGCTGATAAATGTGCATCAGTAGAGTACCTTGACTCTTCGCCCTCCAACAATTTTCTGTAAGAGAAAGGTATAAACAAAGCACCTTGTTATAAAACTACAAAATATGTAATAGGTTTAAACTAGGTTGGTATCCAGGTGTGATTATACCTGTATGAATAGATTTCAGCATCTAAGGCCATTTTCACATTGAGCAGATTCTGGTACTCATGCACATGGCTTGTCATGTCATACTTTGTGTTTTTCAGTTCATTTTCCAGCTCTCTGATGGTGTCCTATAAACAGACATAAAAGAAAAAAATATTTATGATTGCACTGATGATTTTATGTATTAATGGTGGATTTGATGTATGAGTTTATCTCTACTTGTTACATTATTTGTGTAGTTTACATGTGATTGGCTCATTATTTACAACATTTTGTAACATGTGAAAGTTTTCTTTATCTAGAAATGTCTTCATCATTCATTATTCCGGAACTGATTTGCTTTTCTTGTGTTGTCTTGAAATTGTGTTAATGTTTTAAATATTACTTTAAAAGGTGTTGCTGTGGCTTACTTGGTAAAGTATTATCAAGTGTTTACTTATATGATTCCCCAATTATATCCTGTATTTTAAAATGATTTTACATGTTAAACAATAAAGAGCAGTAGACTCAGTGGTTAAGATACTGGACCAATCATCAAATGTTGGTGGTTCAAGCTTCAACACCACAAAGTTGCCACTGTTGGGAAGTCTCGTAACTCTTAGATGCTCGAATTGTACTTCTTCAAAATTGTATGTTGTTTCAGCTAAAAACATTTGCTATAAATCTACATCATATATTGGACATCATATAATCTGCAGTTAACTTTAAAAAATCTGCCCAGGTTGACAGATATTGACTTCATGCTTTAAAGCTAATCCATCATACTTAAAGAAATGTGTTGCATCAGAACAATTTCACCAGCAGATCTACCACCAACTCAAAATGATTAATACTTAAAGTTGTTTTTGTAGACCCAATGCTTTTTTATTTTTAAGAGAAAACATTTAAACTGATTACAGACAACCACTCAATCCCTTGTATCAAGTGTTACTTTGAATTAAAAATTGAATTAAAAATAAATCATTTATTATGCCAAATGCAATTACTGAGATCGGCACTACAACACACTGGTTTGTGCATCCTAGCGGCAATGTCAGGTTTTGAACCCAGAGTTTAGACTCTTGGCTCTGTTGTGCTAGCGGAAAATCACGGTAAGCCACCTGGGCACTCCAAATCATGCGCTACTTCAAAAGTACTAAATTTAATTGTGTACATCATTTACATAAACAAAATCTATTCTGTCCACACTGTAAAAATGAATAAACCAAATTTTACATGGTTAATGCTTTAACATTTGAGTGTCCATACTCCAGTCCAGGGTCACATAACTGAAGACTTTTGCATTTTACCATATTTATCCACCGAAGCAGCCAAGAAGCAAAACTTAAACTTGCCTGATGTATTACCCCCTACCTGTTCGCATAATTTTAATAGGTCTCACCTGGTAGTGATGCATTTCAGCTGTGTGTCTCTGCTCGAGATCATGCAGCTGCCTCTCCAGTGCTTCTCTCATCCCCCTGGCCGACTCCAGCTCCACATTCTTCTCCTGCATCTCTCTCCTGAACCGACTGATTTCATCTTTGCTGGCAATCAGAACCCCTCTGTCGGTCTCAGTGGCTTTAGTGAGTTTCGCCAGCTGTGAGCTGAAGCGTTGTTCAGCCTGAGAGACGCTACAGATAGCGCGACCTTCCAGCTGTGTCCTGATGTCCCGCAGGGCTGCTGTGAGCTCTCCTCGGCCGAAATTGCTCACCCCTGACGAGACCTGCGTCTCCTGTATGTGAGCTAACATCTCAGCTACTTCAGCTTCGTGGTTTTTCTTCAGGAACTCGATCTCACCTGCCAGCAGGTTCGCTTTACGGTCCATCTCTTGTTTGGTTCGGTATGCTTGCTCGATGTATTTCTTGAGGGCAGAAATGCTCTCCTCAGCTTCAGTTCTGCCGCGGGTTTTGGATTCACATTTTTCTCTCAGTACGGTAAACTCTTCCGCTAAACGCTGATGCTCCAGCTCGATCTGATGCTTCTGGACGGACATCGAATGCACCTGCATCCTCAGTTCCTGCAACTCCGGTTCATAGCGCTTGTGCAGACATGCGGACGACTTGGCCTTGTCTCTGATGTCCACTATTTCTTTCTCCAGCGCTTGGTTCTGACTTTCTAAAAAATGCACTTTCTGGATAAACCCGGCGAAGCGCTCGTTTAGGCCGCGCAGTACGTCTTTCTCGTTCGGCATCCCTGCCGGCAGCTCTGATGAATAGTGTCGCGGTGGGTTGGAGCTGAGCGGTGTTGCTGTCCTTGAGATGAGAAGCTGCGAGGACGAGGGCTGCGTGTACCTCTGATCTTCCTTCCTCCAGCCGGATGCGTTGAACAGACGCTCCATCGTAGAACATCGAGAACAGTGCGTATATGAGATGGACAATGCAGGCAGGCTTTATATACAGCACCGCATGTGTCAGGCTTGCAGAATCAAACCGCTCAAAGTGCGCACACATGCACCTCTTCAGCAGCAGCGGGAGCGCGCACTCCGCCTGACGTCATCACCACCCCCACATACGGGGGTCAACACGCAAGCATAACGGCAATCTAAGCCCACCATAACATATCCCTCTTATAGTTTTACTCGTTCCTCTCTATTGTGACTGAAAGAAGGACCTTAAGCAAACCTCCCTCCACCATGGACAAAAAAACACCTCTGCACAGAGTTATTGTAAAACCAGGGATTATGTTCAGTGACACACTGCTGCCATAAAGCTCCTGCATTCAAGGACATGAGGGGATAGCTAAGGACTGAGGGTCCCATTTGTTTGTTTGTTCATTAGTATTTCAAGGTCATGTTTTAAACTTTGGTTTCATTCATGACTGTCACAGTAGTCATTTATTACACAAGTTTAATCAGTTCACAAATATATCAAACACAGCCATGGGCAATTTTGTATCTCCAGTTCACATCACCTGCTGGTTTTTGGACTGTAGGAAACCAGAGTACATGGAAAAACCCACACAGATATGAGGAGAACATGCAAACTACACACAGATAGGACCGGTACCCCCTTCCCTGGGAATTGAACCCTAGACCTTCTTGCTGTGTGTAAAACACTCACCTCTATATCACTTTACTATTTACTATTTAATCTGTATCAAATACTGTAAACTTGTAACTGCACCTCCCTGCATGTTTTATTTGTTTACTTAAACTCAAATCAATCCTCATCATTAAGGACCCTGTACACTTGCATTATATGTAAAACTCAGGTTACCTTCAATCTGGATTGTGTATGTACGTATCAATCTATCTGTTTAGATTTAAGATTCAAAATAGCTTTATTGTCATGACTGTAAAAATCAATATTGCCAAAGCAGTACAAAATCATAAAATAACAATAAAGTTTGATAAGCTCAGCAACACACACTTACTTAGAAGCAGCAGTTCCCAGTTTAGAGAAGTTAATAAACTGTTTAGGGAGGTGGATGCCAATTAGAACGACACCACACAGGGTGTTATCAGGCATCAGAGAGTTGATTTGAATCAAGGTCATCTAACCCATGTTGCTGTGCAGCTGCACTACTATGCCCTTAGAATCCAATTTGAAATCACCTTGCATTACAGTATAACGTGTTAGCCTGCAAAAAGCTTACTCACCTCTTTCCCTTCAAACATACTGTAATTAGACGACAATGTTGATTTTATTAAAGTTCTTTACAATTAAGCCTTCTTGTATACTCCATACACTGCATTCATGCCACCTCGACGTGTAACAGCATCACATAATGTAGCATCACATACATATGCACATTGTGCAGCCAATATCACCAATAAAACAGCTTTTAAAAGTCACCTTCATCAGTTCTACTAAGTGAACAAATGCGATATTGAATTTATCCCATGCAATATGTTTAAGCTGCTAAAATTGCACTTAATTGAAACTAGGTTGAAAATAGGTTTTGTGTATATTTAACCAGGTGATCATAGCCCTCCAAGGTATTTGTCCAGTGTTTCTTAGTGGAACTAGATCCAATGCAATCCTAACCAAAATGAAAAATGTAAGAATTTGTATATTTTTAGTTTTATAATATTGATACAAGCAGTGAAGATGAAAATGTAAATTTACCACAATCCTATTTTTTATTCTCATTTAACCATTTTGCTGTATCAGGCATGTATAAATAATATATTTTTCATACTTCAGAATGAGAATCATATTGAATTAAATAACTATTCACTCCATTCTGCCAGCTTGTAGTGAATACAGCTGCTTAAGGTGTGAAAAAAAATCATCTGCATATTTTAAAACAATTTCTTAATTTTACTATTAGCAAAGGTCCTGTAACTCGTTGTGCTTTAGATATATTTTGCAGCATTATGAATAGCAAAAACTACTGAAAAGGGAAATACAGCTGTAAATTGCATTGTTTGTTTTTCAAACCTACTGACCTCATCATCACACTTAATGAAAGTTTTTTTTTTTATAATTGGTCTGTCAGTTGAAGTGTCAGCAATTGGGAAAATGTCAGACTCTGTAGGATACATCAGAAAATAAGTGACCAGAGTTGCAGTTTCAGTCATGTGAAATATTCAGAGTAAGAGGTTGTGCTTAACCTGACACACACACACAGACATAAATCAAACAGTAAATCATTTACAATTCACACAGTGCTATGCAAAGCAGTTTTCATAAAAATGTTTATTCTCCTCACTTGCAGGTATGTATTTTATTTAAGACATATTATTGAAGCTTACACTACAATGAAACTGTTAGTTAATACTGTTTACCATCAAAATGTTATTGCACTGTATTTAAAAGACTGAAGGCATTTTAATAATATTTAATTAAAAAAAATATTTCACATGCTTAGCAGTTTCAAATACATAATGCTACTGTTCGATAAAACAATTAGACATGCCAACGAGAAAAAAATCTGAATATATACCTAGAAATACAAAGTAAGTGCTGCAACACAGGAGTTATATTAACAAATGTTGCAGTCATTTTAGTACAGGTTATGTACAGTTAACCCAAAGCCAGAATCAAGCTGAGGAGAAACCTACAGGCACTAGTTTTCAGACAAAGTGAGTCAGTTGACTCATGCTTTCACACATTCTTTACAGATGAGTTGGTACATGCAAAGAGGGCCTCGGGAAGCATCTGCAATCTATATTTTTCTGCTTTGTGGATTACAAACCTTTACTTAAAACTTTAGTAGCAGTGGGATGCTATTAGACATATAATGCTTTTCGTGATTTAAAAAGACAAATAAACTGTACATCCTCACAGTCATACAAACACCCAAATCCCTATCAAACACACAAAAAAACACACTTGGACTTTTAAAGATGAAACCTATCATTCAGCCATGATAATCCAATGGCAAATTCCTACCAGATGAGTAAAGAATCAAACAAATGGCATAAATCAAAGTCTGTGGCCCAGTGGAATGTGTTGGACAAGGAATTTGAAACAAAACATTTGATGTTCTGCTTTAGTACAACCCTAGAAGTTCTAGAATCTATGGTGGTTTTGAGTGGTGTTGTGGTTTCAATGTATGTTGTCCTCTAAAGAACTGATGAACTCTCGAATCTGGTATACATCCTTTTTGCCTTTGTGAAGGACTTTGAAGAGTCTGTTTTTGCAGGTCCCCCATTCAGTGGATATTCTTTTCATTGCCATGCCCTCTTTGTAATGCTTGACCGCTGTGGCCTCTGAGCCTAAGTGGTACATGTTGAAGTCTCCATAATAGCGATGCCAGGCCTGAAGATCAGTTGGCGTTAGGTTTGGATTAGCAAATAGCTCCTTAAACTTCTGCTTCGCTAGAGCATAGTTCTTAACTTCAGCATACCTAGCTGCTAACTCAATCTGTGGGTATATAAAATCTGGATTAAGACGGGCTCCCTCCTTTAAATGTTGGATGCAAAAACTCAAAATCTTCGGGTTGTGTGTGTCTTTCATCTGCCAGGCTTTCCATCGGTAATTGTTGGCCATTTCATGATGTAAGCGCGAAGAGTCTGGTGCTTTATTTAGCATCCTTTGTAGAACCCCCAGTGCCATGTCATAACACTGTTCCTTCTTCATGAACTTAGCCACATGCAAAACAACACTCAGGTCAAATGGAGCCATACCAATCGCTTTTCGCATGTGCTGCCATGCTTCAGTATCTCTCTTGTTCCTGTAGCACTTCAGGCCCAGGTAGACATAAATCATGGGATTGTCTGGATCTAGGTTCAGGGCTTTTTTTAGCTGGTGTACTGCAGGGGACTCTTCAAATGGCACCCGCCTGTCCTCTCTGATCTCCTGGCCCTCCAGGTGAAAAAGAGAGAAGGCATAGCCAGTATTCCACTCCTTGTAATTTGGTTCTTTTTGAAGGGCCTTGAGGAAGCTTTCTTTGGCCCGGTCATAGTACCTTTTTGAGAACCACAGCAGAGACCAAGAATTTTCACTTTGGACCTCTTGGAGATACTCTCCTTCTGATGTGGAAAATGATTCTAAAATGTCTTCCAGTTTCTTTTCGTAAACTTTGACCAAGGACTCATCAGCCCTATGATGGTGCAACCAAGCTAAATTCCCATATGTAACTACACAGGTAGCATGATCACTGTGTTCCTGCTTTGCTTTTTCCAAATACTCAAGAGCCTTGTCATTAAAGCCCTGCAGATGTTTAATGTAGGCCAAAAAATTTAATTCTCTCTGTCTGAAATGGCCTGGTTCAGTTTGGACTGTCACCTGCTCTGTGAATTTGATGTCCAAGTAATTAAGATCAGCATCCTCTTTCTTTAAGCCCCAAGTGAAGTGGCACTTGAATGTATTCAGTTTCTCCATATCCATTTTCTCCAAGATTTCAAAGCTAAGAAGAAAAACAATATTTAAACACATCCGTTGATATGGGAAAAATGTAACTGCCCATAGTGGTTGCCTCTGCATATATCTTCCGGGCATTGATAAAACAGGAAATAAAGAAAACACAATTTTTCAAATATTTAAAGAAAAACGCCTTATTATTTTATTAAACACTGATATCAGCCTTGTAAAAAACGTTACGTCCTTAATCACTCAGTTGATCAGTTTGTAAAATGCAATTACTAAGCCAGCAGAGCCAAATAAACCCCGCATGGACTGCATTCCGCCAGCACTACTCAAAACCTTTTATGAACCTTAACATCAGTCAAGTACTTACCTTATAGTTTAATTTATTTTGTCATTAATTGTTATAATAATGATAATGTGTAATGCTTCTGATTGACAATTTGCTAAACATCATATATTCAAAGTGTAAATCAAATCGTCGAATGGAACACTATTCAAAACTCAACTAGCAACAAAAATTTAGTTGAAGAAGTACAGAATTTGTAAGGGTTTTGTGCAGTTAAATGTCTTCACTTATAATCCATATAAAAAGTAATGCAAATAAGTAAATGTAACACATGACTACATACAAACATAAAAAAACAACAACACAATAGCAGTAGAAATATCTTGACATTTAATAGGTTAAAAATATTAATGGAACATCTCCAGAATCCATGACAGTCAACTTTCTTTCGATATGGCTGAGGTTTGGTTTAATTTCTTCCAAACCTATAATACAATTTGAGGAAATGTAGAAGCAAATCTTAAGCCATTTATTTTTATGATGTTCATATACTATATATCTATATTAAAGGAAATAAATGCACTTACAGCGTTGATGCACTGTGGGGTTCAGCTGTTCTCTCATCAAGTTCCGTTTCAGAAGAGGCCGAACCCCTGGTTAATAATGTTCAACTAAGTTTCACTTTCTATTTCTGCAAATAACGATGAAATGAAACCAAGTGCTGTTACACATGGCTGGTTGGAATGTTGTTAAAATAGTCATTTAAAAGTAGGAAGGTTTACCTTGTATACTATGACATAGTTTTCTGATGTAACAAGCATGTGCAGAAAAGTCTTCTTCTTTCTGCTGCGTTTGGAAATACAGGGAGAACATGCAAACTTACACAGTAAGCGAAGGTCGAACACAGGACGATAGTGCTACCCATTTACAGCCCCCTTGCCGCCCTAGTATGCGCATTGGAGTTTGAAACAAGTTAAGTAGTAACTAGTTGCAGACGACAACATATTGAATAAATAAATAAATATATATACTGTATATATTTCATGGTCAAAATAGTTTCAAGTAGTATCCCCTTTGAGCTAAAAGATAGATGGCGTCATCTAGCGGTCACAGCTTCTCATTACATCTCTCTAGCATGTCTGCTTTATGTCTGTTTGCCTTTATGCGTTACTGTGACGCAGCTTGTATGCACCGAACATGTCAAGTTTTGTGAGAAGTTTATGCTCTCCCAACATCCTCATTCCTCAGGACCAGTGAGGGTTCTCGGGTTTATTCTTCTTACGCATTTTAATTATTTCATACATTTAGGTACATTTATTATAGTTTTTTGGGGGTAGTAGCCAGAGTTTTGCTGTGTCATGAATGTGAAAAATGTGGGTACCTGCTGTCAACTGCGTATGAGATTGCGGTATGCTGAAACATTTAATTTTTATTACAATTCAGATTCATTAGCTTTTTTGGGCTCAAGCTTTTTCTCTTTCTTCTTTTGTACACAAAGGGTACAGGGATGTGGGATATCGCTTTCTAAACAGAATTTAAGTGCAGGAAGTGGAAAAAAGTGCAAGAAGGACCAAAACGTGTAAGACGATATGCTGTATTTTCTTAACTCAGCTTGTTGCAACCCTCCGGTTTATCTCAAATAACTTTCCCCCCAAGAATCTGTCACTGACAAAGACGTTGTTTATCCTGAAGAAGACTTTTTATAGTCTTTTAAGATGTGTCTAAATAGATGGAGGTCATTGGATAGAGTCATTGCCCATACTTGACACTTCTTCAGTGATAACTGAAGATTCTCTTGGTTCTTTTGGCACCTAATGTTTTCTTTTAGTACTTTTAGTACTTTTCTATAAAAGCAGTTTATGTTTAACACCTGAGGACGTGGTGAATTTATGAAAATCAAGTCTAATGGATATTTTTTTAGCCCAATGTGAAAAAGTCACTGCCCCCTTACTGAATTAACCAGTTAACCAACCAGAATTTTAAACTTCAGATTCACTAGCTACACCCAGGCATGATGAGTGAAATCCTGTGAAATCTTAACACTGCTTAAATAAAACCTATTTAAGAACATTTGTTATGTTATCGGACATTTATTACGTTATCGAAAAACAAAAACAAAAAATTAAATATGAAAAAATAATGCGGGGTGAATACATCACAGCACATTATATATTCAATATTAATCATCTATCATTTTTTATAATTAACTTATTATATCGATCTTTAAAATATATATTATTTGATTTTATAAACTCTAAAAAGCTTCTGCTGAGTCTAATTTATAATGGACAAAACAAAGCACAATGTAATAATTGTAATTACATAAATGGGAACTATGTTTTTATTATTAAATTGTGACAACACACACACTTGCATTATCTGTGATCTTTTTGGTACCAAGACACTATAGTTTAATAGCCAGGGTTAGGCCGTCACCAATAGTGAGCATGCTCAGATCTACTCGCTGGTCTGTGTGAAGTTTTTTGTTCAGCTGGTCAATTGTCTGAGAGGTGATGTCATCCTTGTCAGGGTTTACCACTTTACCTCCCCAAAGAACCTAAGAAATCAAGATTCTCGTTGAGAAGCACATAACTTCGAATTTCTTTTTGTATATGGTTATAGTTACTCACATTATCAATAGCTATGATGCCACCTTTACGAATCAGCTGGAGGGATTTCTCGTAGTAGTTGTCATAGTTTCCCTTGTCCGCATCAATAAATACAAAGTCATATGTTTCAGCTTCACCAGCCTCAAGGAGTTCGTCTGTGAAGTAGAACATTGTTAGGTTGTAGGTGCGTGTGAACGTCAGGGAAAATAATGTTTGTCAAATTGGAACATTACCCAAGGTTTTAAGTGCAATTTGATGATGAATGTCAATTTTCTTCTCTACGCCAGCCTAAAAGAACATCACAGCTGTCATCAATACAGTTTTTCTATTTTTTTTTTCATGAAACATAATTTGTTGCAACAGCTGCAAGTGTAATTTGCTTCTGGCCTCTTAAAAGCACATATACAGCAAAGTACTGTAATGCTTGACTTTGCAGGCTTCATAGACATTGACACAGAGACTGATGTAGACATCTACTTCAGTCAGCTCTCTTCTCTCTGACAGACATTTCTGCATCACCTGAAGGTATTCCCCTACATCAGGCAATTAGGCTTCATACTGTCCACCCACCAGAGCCCAGTTCAGATCGATGGTTTAAATGTAAATTCTTACATTGCAGTTCTGTCTTTAATAGAGCATAAAGGTCATGAATTTTTGACAGAGTGAAGCGATGTTCGGGTTTTTCTGCTTTTGTTACATTCTTTGACCTGACACCTGAACAAAATTCATCTGAGCTGGCATTTTTGGAAATTTTGAAACATAACTTGGATTGGCTAATAGTCCCTAATATGTCATTATAACTGCTTTAGGCCTGGGCCATACTCAATATGATTTAATCTAATCATTTCTTTGAGACAAAGGGCGGCACTGTGGTTAAGTGGGTAGCACTGTCACCTCACAACACGAAGGTCCTGGGTTCGATCCCCAGGAGGGGTGGTCCAGGGTCCTTTTTGTGTGGAGTTTGCATGTTCTCCCCGTGTCTGTTTGGGTTTACTGCAGGTGCTCTGGTTTCCACCCACAGTCTAAATTCATGCATTCTGCTTAATTGGAGATTTTATTGGAGAGTTTATTGCCCATGACTGTGTATAATATAAACTTGTGAGTTGATGAATATTTTATGTAATGAGTAACCGTTTGTCATGAATGTAAACAAAATGTATACATGACTGTAATATTCAATATGCGCTTGCAGAAGGTGAACCAATTTAAGAGATCAAATAGAGTGCAAAGTAGGACAACATATGGAAGGCCTTCTTGTCATTTCACATTTAGTGCTGGTCCCAAGTCAATATAGAATAAGGAGTAACATAAGGAAGGATCTGGTATATAAACTCCCAAATGAATTGGAACAGTGCTACTCCAATATATCTGATCTTTCAATGCATTGGGTTGTGCATCCTAGTGGCTAGGTACCTACCGGACAATTCAGAGTCTCCAATTAATGTGGCTGTTTTTTGTACTGTGGGAGAAAACTTTAGTTCCACACTAAAACAAAAGATTACAAAATAAAATATTACTGGTAGTTATCATAAATGAGAAGGAAATGGTTTTCAGAGGGTGAAAAATACAGCATTGTGTGTGAGTGTGTGTAAAGCAGCTTGATCATGAAAACCAATGTTCAAGAAAGGTCTTGTGTTGTCTTTTTCAGAGGAATTAGGTATTTTGCAATGAAGAGCAAAGTATATTTACATTTTACATTTTTGCTACTTAGGGAGTGCTGTGTTTTTGAATGACCTACAATATTACATTCAAGCCGATTATTCCAGAAATCACAGTCTCAAAGATTTTCATAGACACAAGAATTTTCTTTTCTTCCTGTCATGAATTTAACCATAGTGTTAGCACAGTGTAAAACAACTAAGTAAATACTGTAAACTTATTAAAGATTGTGCAGACTTTATTTAACATTAGTCAAATGTTGTTTAAAATGGTTGCTGGTTATACAAAGTTCGACAAACTCACCTCTTTAAAGAACTGCTTGCCTATTTCCACATACTCTTTATCGATTTCACATGCAACCACTTTGCCATCTTCAGGAATGTTCAGAGCCATACTGAGAGCATTGTATCCTGTATACATGCCTGAAACAATCACAAAAGCAGTTATAATTGAGTGTTGTGATGATGCTTTTAATTTGTGTCTAAAATGAAAACATAAAATAAATGTTGCCTCTGTACCATCTTATACTATAATGCTACAGGTTATTTGTTACAGGAAAGCTGATTGGTGGAAAAAAATGTGATGCATATGATGATCTACTTTGTCCAATGACAGGTGCAAAATATTATACATAAAGAAAATATACTTTCAATAAGATATACCAAAACTCAAATATGAGCTGAGCTAAGCTTTGCTAAGCTAACCATACCACAATTTAATCACCAACACAACACAACTTTAAGACTAACACAATAACATTGTAACACATAAAAAGGATTATTTCCAATACCCCCATATGCATTCAAAATAGTACATTCCCAAAATGGTTTAGTCCAAGGACTTTAAATCCCAGCAACCCTCAGTGCTCAGGTTCTTTGACTCCCAGCATGGCTGCCTGCATGTCTGATGTAAACATGTAAGTAAATTAACTTAATCCATTTTTTAAAAATAAAATCACAGCCAAACATGAAAAACTATCCCACTTCTTCCAACCCATCCACACCTTCACTTTGTGTTATTTGCCAAATTAACAATTGTTGTGCTTGTACAAACAGTAGTGATGGGGCTGTATTCATTATTTTAAGTTTTTTTTTTATTTGTACCAGGAAATGTTCCATTTCCCATTACAACTTGAGCAAACCCTGTCCATTGTGTACTTTAGTCTAAATTGCAAATTTACATGGTAAGAGTAAAATCAAAGCACTGAAGAAGATTCAGAACATGGGTGGGAAAAGCACAGTTAATGATGTACACATTAATATTCAAATCTTCCAGGAGCAGAATACACAAACCACAGAAGAAAGCTGAGCATATAGTGCGCTGACAAATTGACATCTTGTTCAAGGTGTTACTGTATTGCCCAAGTGAGTCAGGTGATCGGAATAAAATGGTGAAACAAGAAAATGTATTAAATAAATAACATAAATTTAAAATGAACTCTGCAATAATGAAACCATAAAATCTTAGAGCCGTATGTGATTGATTTGGAGACCTGTAGTAATTTAAGCTGCTTTTTCTCACCTATTTCAATTGTTTTGTTAGCTTGTATCAGTTTTATCAGATTAGCCATGAACTGAGCTTGTTCTGCAGCCACCATCATCATCTTCCTGGGGTCATCCATCGTTCTCTAAAAGAAGAAAAATACATAAATAATATGTGGTTCTATGTGTTTAGTTTGCTATAATTTTGCTAGTGACAGTAACTCCCTTAATCCCTTATTCTATTCACAAATACTGTTTTTGTTATTTCATTATTTAGTTATATTTATGTGAGATACATGTGTTTAGAGTATACGCTGGTTTATTATGAATGACCACACATACCAGGCGCAGTTTAGTAAGAACTGGATGTTCCCTCAACGAATTCTTTACCACATACTCCAGCAGAGGGTTGTCTCCTTTGTGACTCTTGCTGATGAGACTTGTTCCAGCTTATAACAACAAAGTCAATGTTATTGTGAAACTATACCAAAGATCTGTCTGTATAGTAGTGATGAGAAACAAGCACAGGTGTGATATGGTGTTTTTTAGTGCAGTGAGGTAACCACTTCTGTGTTTGAATCTCAAACATTAGGCTAGGCATCTACGCTGTCTGTGGCTGGCTGTGAAGGTTGTATCATCCTTTGGATACAATTCTTTTAGTGTTCACACCACTCATCAGTTAATTTTAAGACCAATCAATTTTGTAATGTTACTATAGTTAATTTCTGCTGAGAGCAACAGTTTCCATAAAAAAATAACATTAAACAGATCTGTATTATTTCGAAACAGATTTACTTATCATTCTCTGCCCCATATTACAGCATAAAAGCCTCAAGAAAGAATTGTAACATATATTTATATATTGTATGTGAATAACTACATGAAATATTTTACAGTAACAAAGAATTATGCTGGTGTAAAACACCAAATAAATTGCTACAAATCTTTAAACGTACGTCTCTGTGCATTTGATAAAAGAACCCATAAACCCTTAAGACCTCAGACATTACTCATTAACTGCTTGATTACAGTAATGTTTGTGCCATGTTATTCAGCAGTTATCTGAGGGTAACTGGTTCCAACCTCACCACTGCTATGTTGCTGCTGTTGGGCCCTTGAGCAAGGCCCTTAACCCTCATTGCTCAGACTAAAACTGTACTGTAATTCACTTTGGATAAAGGCTCTGCCAAAAGCTGAAAGTGTAAATGGTATTCAGTTATCTCCTCTTGTGGGGTGTTCCCATCTGCAGGGATCAGTATCAATTAAAAGTGGTTTGAGGAAGCAATAGTAGTAAACTCAAGAATGGTCCATTGGTGGCTAAGGCTCTATGATTCATGTGGGGAGTGATGGCTGGCCTGTGTGACTTAATCCAACAAACGAGCTACTGTAGCTGATACAAATAGAAAGGTGACATAGAATAGACACTGAATCGCAGGTGGTCATATTTTGCCTGATTGGTGTATCTTAATTTTAATGGTCATTTTAGATTTGATTTCATATTACTCACCCGTACATTTATTTCGGGTTTTACACAAGTTTGGTCTTTTTATGTGTTACATATTTTATGTACTGTAAAAAAAACAGAACATACTGCTAATTTAAATGTAGTGAAGTTTATGGCAATTGAAAAACACAACAAATTCTAAACAAATATTATACCGTTATTTAGAAATAAAACAGTTTTATTAAATCAGTTACAAAAAGCATTTGCTTTTGGAAATACCCTTAGGGCAATTAAGCAATTTTATAGTCAACCACACCACATTTTTAAACATTACAATATAATTATTATGCACGTGTGTCTTTAAAAAAACATTTTAAAAATGTTTTGTAGAACAAACCACCTTACCTGACAATTCTAGGAAAAGCAAAACAATTAAAATGTTCCCTTTCATGCTTCTATATTGGAGTTTGATGCAGGAGTCCTATGGTAGGATTATTCAGGGCATGTATTTATATTCCAGCCAGGAGAGAAGGTCCATTCCATGTTTGTTTGATCTTTTTAGAGTAAATGGGTACTTCTGATTTTGCAATGTTTACTTTGTTAGAAGCAGTTGGGTTTTATGTTGCAAAATGTTGGGGGATATGAAAACAGAGTGGACATTCCAGGACTGAGACCTGACCATGAGTAAACTCCACTGCAGTATTGATTACATCAATATTTTAAAAGAAACTTTCACCAGTACACCTATTTGTTGAAACAGTAGTTTAGTCCAGTACATCTTGCACCTGACAAAAACAATATAAACCGGTAACTATTTAAAATAGTCTTGATTAGACAATGAATGCTAAAGCCAGTAAACGACTGAAACTTGGTTATTTGATCTTTCTTGAACAAAAACAGTTAACTAATTTGTTTTTTTTTCTTTTGATTGCTCCTTTCATGACTTGCCACTGCAGATTGGGATCTGCTTCGTTGATTGGAAACCTCCCTGTTTATCCAGGCTTGGGATTGGCACGACAGGTTTATGCATCCTCTTTTCTAGGTATCTCCGTATAGGACAATTGAGTGTCTCCAGTTAACCTGACTGCATGTTTTGGACTGTGTGAGGAGCATCAAATTTAAATAAGCAAATATTCACAGCTACATCAAGTCAAATAAAATATGCAATTAAAATATCACAACCTTTCCTACCATGAACATGGCCCCGAAGTGCAGACATGGAGTTAAAAAAAACCACCTTATCCACCAGAAAGGACCCAGATCGCTCTAACTGGGGATCATACACCATCTTTTCAGAATGCCCATATCATGCCCACTTGAGGTCTGTACGATCAAACAAGAGTGTGACTGAAATTAATGTTTTAGAATTACATTCTGCTGCACTCTAGTGGTCAATAATTATCACCACACTGTTTGAAAACGGTTCCTAATAAAGATTGCTTAATTATTTTGTGCCACAAAATCTATGTACATACGTGATAATGTGAACTACACTTCTAAAGGGATTGAATTCCATGTTTTCTTAAAATACAGCAATACTGTCCCCAAATATCTGGAACACTCTCTGTGGCTCTGCCTCCCACATGTAGCAGTGAAGTTCTTGCTGTCAGTCTCAGAAGTATGTGTGCTTCCATGAAAACTTGTTTACCCCATCTCATTACTTCCAAAACAAGCTAAGTCTGTGTGCGCCTCAGAGTTTGCGTGCGAGACTGTGTGCGAAAGCAAGAGTGGGATGTCAAAGATATTCCCAGTGTTGAAGGTGGGATGGTGGGGCCCTCTCAGAGGAGCGGCACACTTCCTCCACAGCTTCGCTAATTAGGTATGCGGGGATGCAAACAAATTCCCCTGCCCACACGCAGGCATCAGCGAAATGAGCAGTGACTGCTGCTGTCTGAGACCTGCCCATGATGCCTAAAAAGAAGGGGGTGGGAGTTGCCAGAGTTTGTCGTTCACGTCCGTTCGGTGAAAATAAGATGCTTTTCACCCACTTCCTCTGTCCCCCCCTTCCCTACTATTCCGGATTGCTTACATGATGCTAATTGTTTCATCTACTTGTTCCAAGTTGCTCCTTTAGTACAGCACATTCTTTAGACAGGGTACAGTCTCATTGCTCCTTTATGAACCTTTTTATGGCCTGGTCATGATATCTGTAGAGTACTTTTTGCAGATTAACTAACCCTGCTTGGAGGGTTTCCATGCTTGGAGGTAAACCTTTTAGTTTTCATTTTCTTTAACGATTGACTAATGACAAAAGTGTCTAAGTTTGTATAAAAGGCTAAATGTGTATATTTTCCCAATATGTCCAATGTGAAAACAAGTAGCAGAAACTATTAGCATAATGTAAGCATACACATGGTTCTACAAAAAATCTTTAAGAAACTCAAGATTGTATTAATAAGACGATTTTGAACTGCAAATGTGGTATTTTTTATACATGACAACAGTATACATGTAATCACCAGAACCTGGGTTGGGTTTAACCAGAATAACAAGCTTGTGCATTATATGAGCAAAACTATTGTATACTATATTATTATTTTTACATAATTAATTAATCTATTATGTTTACATTATGTACACATTCATTCGTTTATTGTTTGTTACTCCTTATCACTAGTATCCTGGACAGGGTCGAAGTGGGTCTTTTATTTGGGTTAAAAGTAGGAAAAACTACGTCACACATACACTTCTCACCTGGGACACATTCACATGGCCCAAATCCTTTTATGCACACACTCACTGTATTTTATGTACAATACAATCAAACTTGTCAATTTTAATTATGAATGAATGAATGTTAACACACACAAACAAACAACTCAAACACAAATAACAAATTGAACAATTATTCAGTTATAAGTTAAAAAGTTAAGCTAAAAATTAAAATATGTTAAACATACAGCAACAACTAACTGTTATATACAGCAGCAATGCATTGTGCTAATTAGAATGTAGATTAAGTATGCGATATTGTAAACAGTATATTAAGAACAACCAAGCTGAAAAAAAACCCCAAAATGTTCTGAAAGGGAACTATATAAATATACAAAAAACTAAACTATTCAATATATGTATGCATAAATGGAGCAAGTACTTGGCACACATGCACAGCTCTTTTTGGGGTACAAATAGCTGTACTGTGTGGGGAAGGATGTTTTCCTGGGGCAGATGGACACTAGGTTTAAAATATCACATGCACTAA
>JAYDZG010000039.1:21520892-21531070 GCA_034509265.1 Microcambeva bendego
TACAAATCTTAATGTGTGGCTATTTCTGCCGAATGAAAAGACTTCTAATCTCACTTTCACTTAGACACAATTAATTGCATTATTATACATGATCAGAATTCTGTTTTTAGCACTGTAGCCTCACTGCAAGAAAGTCCTGGGTTTTATTTCCAGGTAGAGCGGTCCTTATCCTTTCTCTGTGGAGTTTACTTGTTTTGGGACAGAGAAGAAACAAGAGCTCCCGGAGAAAACCTGTACTCAGCATGCGGTGAACATGCAAAGTGAACTGGGGACACAATTGTCCATGACTTTATGACATTATACTTATGAGCTGATGTAACTTTAACAATGAGTACTACTGTTTGTCATGAATGTAATTGAAATGTATAAACGTCCTGTTAAATCCTAGTAAATTAATAAATGAATAAACTGATCTGGTAACAAGGCAGTGCAGCTGGTAGAACAGGGTGCAGCACAGCTCAGGTCCTGATATTTCATTAACAGGACCAGTGAGGGAACATATGGGTAAACATTCTGTTCCAACTCTGACCTAATTAGAAAAAAAATGAATTCTAATGTTTCTGCTGATCAGCTTTACTTTACCAAATTCCATGTAAACAGTTATTTTAGGTGATTTTCCTCCTTAGGGATGGGTTTTCATCCGCAATAAACACAGGAATAAACAAATAAGAAAACAAAAACAAAGAATGGAGTCACATTTTGCCTGCAAATCAATATTTTCTGTTGGAAAGGATTTTATAGTTACCTGATGATTTCAATATGGTATGGTTATGACAACCATGAGCATAAAATTAAAATGTAAGGAGCAGTTTGGTCCTGATGAGACTATTATAATCCTTGAATTTGAATCAACATTCTTTTGTCATGTTTATTTAATGTTTTCACTTGGTTATTTAGTTGACTGTGATTCATAGTGGATTTGGATACATACGGGAAATGTGTTTCAGGTTTAAACCTGTTTAACTTGCTGACATTCTGGTAAGGCTCGAAGAGCTACAGTCTAGCAGAAGTGTCAGACTGAGTGTGCTGAAGTGAATTAGTATAACACTTCACCAAAGACATGTCTTTGATCTCCATAAACAAGGCCATTATATGTGATGTCATCAATATGTCTCACAGAGGAAATAGGTGCTCAGAAGTAATGCCATTAATGGAGCCTAGACACGTGTTTAGAGCCAAGTGTGGCAGTCACGGTACCTACCCGAGTCTAAATTACAGCGGTGACACATGGATTGTATTCAGGAATGGTCATAAACTCATGTGCCCATAAAACGGAGATCAGTCCAATATTAGGGCTGTCTGGTTACTTATTTGTCCTATTTGCCTTACTTGTTTTCCTCTGGTTATAGATTGTCTGTGCTTCTATGGCTAGTAAACTGCAAGTGAAAAAGAAAAGGCCTCATCATGCTGTTTGGCATGGTCAGAGACTTGCCACTCAAACTGCTGTGTTCAGCTGACTGTGCTCACAATCAAAAGGTCTCCATGTACCTGCTAATTCTAGTTTCTGTTGCTTGAGTGAGCCAACAGCCTTGGGCCCACTGCATCTAGCCTTAATGCACCGATGACAGTTGGCTTTTAACAAATATGCTGGCAATGTAATTAAATCACATTTGCCACTTATACTCAGCCAGCCTTGTGATTAAATAAACAAATCCAGGCACATTTGACTTATGGTAATAATGAAAAACAGGTCACACACTTTAAAGACAATAGTAGGGTAAGTTAGTGGTGATCTTTGCGAGCTGCCAGACTGAACAGTGGTGGCATTTAGAATATTTAGGACAAACACATTTTTCATGTTCATGCGCTAACTCAATTTCTCATCTGCTTATCCAATCAGGGTCCCAAGTGAGGAGGTTACTGGAGCCTATCCCAGCTTTTCAAAGGGCACAGACATTCAAAAACACCCTGACCCTGGACTAGCTGCCAGTCAATCACAGGGCAGATGCACATAACACACAAACAAACCAAACAAACTCACCTATATGGTAATTCAGTGTGACTAAATAACATGCAAACCTCCCACAGAAAGGACCTGGATCCCCTGGACAAACATTACTGTAAATGTTCTTTTACATTTATCAATACACCTGAACAATATTGAACACAAGGCAGGAATTCCTGATCAGGGTGTCGATCCATGGCAGGGCTTCAGCCATCATGTCTGTCTACACACCCAGTCATCCAATACCAACAGTGATATTTAAACCATGACCTAAGCAATGGTCGACTAGTGTAACAGAATAGACTAGGTGTAATGCCATTTTAAGTGTTTGAACACCACAACAATCACAACCAGGTGAATCCAGTTACTGCTATTGTTTCTAATCAACATTTAGATTTTCAGCATTTAGCAGATGCCTTTATTCAAAGCGACTTACAGTACAGGGCCCAACAGTGGCAACTTGGCAGTGGTGAGGTTTAAACTGGCAACCTTCAGATTACTAGTCCAGTACCTTAACCACTAGGCTATGACTGGCCACTACTTAGTTTATTTTCAATATATGTTGGAATGTATATGTCCCACTAATGTGGGAACTCCTAATTTCCACAAGTGCCCTTTTGAAATAAAAAAAAGTGGAACACATACAAAATGGATAATTCAGGTTTTCGATGTCTATCAGATTGTACTGTGGGATACCAAGCAATGGAAATGTTGAATGTTGTGACAAACTACTTCACAAACTGCTTTATATAATACTTTCTCCAAAGCATTTTGGTTTGCCCCCATCTAAAGATAAAATTATTAAGCAATCGGTTGTTTTGACTAGATAGGAATTTACTTGGGTAAATTAGAAAGCCTGTAGTAATGGCATTGTGTCTCCTCTTAAAAGCATCAAGCATTATAATCAATGACGCTTCACTGCCTATTCAATTTATCCTTTAGTTTGTGGAGTGCTTTGCCACTGAGAGAAAAAAGTTATATTGTTTTCTCCCTCATTAATTACTGCCATAAAATAAAAAGCACCAGAAAGCACTTCTGTAAATTATCTTGAACAAATAATAATGACTCACTTACAGAATTGAGAGACAGTTGATTTATAATTGGATACTGACGGCAAAAGAAATATGGCCAGTGAAGCTATGTGCCAGAAGCAAAGCCTATTAACTTGTTGTGTCACTTTTGGCAGTAACAACTACAGTCAAATGTTTGTGATGACTGGCAATGACTTTCATATCGCTGTGGATTAATTTTGGCCGGTTTTGTGGAAAATGCAAGACCTCCCAAAAAGAGGTAAAACCAGTAGAATATAAATATGCCTATACTCTTGTTTTAACCTTTTTTGCTTGAGACTAGGGTAGTAGGAGGTGTATTTAAAAGCTCATTTTTTTTTATTCCTCACTCATGTACATGATGATGATGATGATAATAATTAGCTGAATACAGGTTTTATGATCACTATGATTGCCTCTTTCACTTTAAAGTGCATTTATATGAAACAAACTTCATTTTAGTTCAAGCTTCTAAAACGTGCAGAATTCAGTGCTGCCACCTTATGGACAGCACATACTGAAGCAGTGTTGTTTGAAAGCAAATCGAGAACGCCACACCAGAGCTGAAGTTTTAAAGATGCTCTTACCCAGTCATCTAGGCATCACATAAACAAAGACATTCTAATGTGATATTAATCATAAATACACACCCTTCTTACATATTACTTATGGATATAAAGATTCATTAAAGGTCTTGGGTTTTATCCACAGATGGGGCGGTCTTGGCTTGGTCTTTCTGTGTGGAGTTTGTATGTTATCCCAGTGTCTGTGGGAGGAAACTGGAAACCCATGCAGCCAGGTTAACTAGAGACATTTAATTGTCCTATAAGTATCTAGCCACTAGGATGCATTAACCAGTGCATTGTAGTCTCTCAAGTCCAGATAAATAGGGAGGGTTGTATCAGGAAAGGCATCTGACATAAAAGCTGTCAAATCAATTATGTGGATAATGATCTGCTGTGGTGATCCCTAATGGTAGCAGTTTAAAGAAGATTACTAAAGTTTGAATGTCAGATAATTGCAAATGACAGTTTTGTAAAACCTAATCTGATGGCTCTGTGCATGCAATGATGATTCATTTGCCGGGTTGCATAGTATGCACACACATCATGCTTGCAGCTAATTGTGTTCAATAGCAGTTCCAGAGGACATGACACCATCTGCAATAACAGGTTGACCATTCAAGGGGTATGTGCATTTAATAAAACACACACGCTACTTTATATGCAAACATACTTGTGCATCCACTTTGCGGATTAAACCCAGGCATAAATTACAGTGTTGCAATATTGACTGCAAGTTTCAGACACTCTGTCCCTCCCTTTACCTCACAAATAGCCCAGGGTTGCTAGTCTCTAGGCTGTTTTGGTTGCAGGCTCTGCTGTATATCCTGTGCCTCCTCCCTTGGCCGTGACCGCGCTCCATGGACATGCCTGGATTTATGGACCACTGGCTGCTAGCTGATTAGGCCGCAGCTTGTAAAACGTATTTTGGCGTGTACAGAGGTTTTTAGTGGAGATTCTCCTGCCAGGCCACTGCAATACATCAACTACAGGAGAGGGGGGAGAATAGAGGGACACAGTAAAAGTTCTACCCACTGCTATGTTTAAAACCCCCTTTCAGTGTTTGTGCCTCACGGGCCTGTATGCCCCAGCTTCTGAAATGTAAACCTCTGATACAGCAGGTCTAGTTAAACCTTCACTATTAGCACATCTACGCCTTTTAATCCTGCAGTTATTCATGGCCGTGTACACTTGAAGTGCATGGTCACGTTCTTTGAGTAACTGCCGTGGTGAAGTTATGCATCACGGCTGGGAAAACTGGAGGTTATCGTACTTGTATACTCACATAAAAGCAAACCACTGCTGTACGGAGGATTTATGACCCCTAACAGGTCTCTGCCTCTGGGGTTAATGAGGCCTGTTTTTCCTGTTTTCCTCTGTACTGCAGTGCCTTTAAGTATCTCCTCCTTCTACCTGCAACTTTAATTTCAGAATTTCTGACCCCCTTGTCTGAGTACATAGTGTTCGTAACAGAATTGTGATAATGTATTTTCCGTTTGTTTATACTGGTTACATTCTTCAACACGTAGCAAACCTTTTGATACTGGGAGATCTTGTTTAGGGGGATACTACACTGATATGATATATGCAGCTATTGGAGAAAATGAAAAAAAAAGAAAAATGTGAAGTTGTCTTAAGTTTATAATTTATGACCAGGTGCTTGTCCAAAATAAGCAGTGTTTTATTCTAGATTAGAATAAAATAATATTAATTTTGGTTGAACACGTTCTCTATGGTCTCTATTTTCCTAGTACTGTATTTATAGGTGATTGTCTTGGAGGTCTAAAATTGCTAACTGCTGAAAGGGGAAAATAAATAAATTAAATGACTGAATGTGATAACATTACCATTTTACACCTAAGAATGCGAACTGAAGTTATGTTGAACAATAAGATTTGATAAGACAGTGCAGGCTAATCAGCCAAAACTCAGACCACCTCAAACTGTATGTTCTGAAGCCACATCGAATGTGCAGCACTTTAAAAGACAGCTCGGGGCTGTTCATCAACAATATCGTCATGCACATTTGCTAGGACGTGGATAAACAATTACTTTCAGCAATCCTCCAAGGTGCATTAATGTTATTTATTGCGACATGTAAATATATAAATAGGGCCGCATACCAAATCAAGTTCTCTCCAGGGTGCTGTTCAAGTCATGCTGCCTCACATTAAATCACTGATGCAAATAACAATGGGCATAGTGTGCATATGATAATGCCCTGACTGTAAAATATCCAACCTACTTAGCTGCCCATGAGCGGGTGCAGTGACATATGCTGTGAGGAACAAGGGTTCCTGCTGGATCAATAAACTCCACCAGGTTTTGGGATTTATGATGACGTGCTATCAGTCAATTAGGAACGCTCTCATTTAAAGTGCTCAGAAATGCCAATGGGCACTATATCGAAATCCGACAAGTATTGCTCAGCTATTTCAGCCGGACTTACTAGTCTTTTAGCACAAAGTGAGGTTCATAAAGACTTTATGACAAGTTTGGTGTGAAGGAAAACATTTTTGGAATGAAGTGCTTTATTTTGAACCAGGTCTTCCTGTTTAACAACAGTGGTGCATTCACAAATACATTTTTGAGTGAAGTGAGTACATATTTGAAACTCTTCAAATGCTTTCCCTAAAAACTTCAGGCTGTTGTCACCATAATGGAAGGCAACTCCATGTGAAGAATCTTGGCCAAAAACATTCTACATTTTTTAACCAATTCTGGACAACTAGTTTCAGAAATAAGTAGGTGTGAAAAGTATGTGGACACCTGTTATTCATAAAAATGTTCATTAAATTTAACAATAAAAGTCAATTTTATTTTAAGCTAACCTTGGGTGTAACACAGGGATTTGCCAACAAAGGATAAAGTAAAGCACTTTACTCGTGTGGCCAAAGAAGTTAGAATTTTATATCATCCCATGCCTTGGTCCTGAGAAGAAGATATCTTAAAATGCTGCCTAATAAGGTACCTTATATCGAAGCTCTAATTTGAATGGATAATAACCGATCATCTGATGCTTTTTACTGGTGAAGAAAATACCAGCTTTCAGTGCAGCACAACTTTTTTGTTCACAGATTATTACAAATTAAATGATGGACAGTTACAAAGCAATGACTCATTTTACACTTCTCAGTGATTTAAATTTGAATTAAGGCTGACCGGTGAAAATTATTTGGATATTCTGGAAAAAATAGTGCTTGGAGGGAGATATTAGCGGGCATACTGGCGGTTTGTGCTGTCTTGCCCATTAGTTTTAATGACCTAAAAATTAAGCAAAAACCACTGGGATTTAATCATATGTGTAATATGTCTTTCAGTATTTAGCAGATGCCTTTATCCAAAGCAACTTATATTGGTTACATTATACAGTCTGAGCAATGGAGGGTTAATGGCTTTGCTCAAAGGCCCAACAGCAACTCGGCAGTGGTGAGAGTTGAACTGGCATCCTTTGGATTACTAGTCCTATACCTTGACGACTGGGCTATGGCTGTTATAAGTTTGGTGTCTTATCTGAATCCTCTCACCTTAGGCAGCTGCCCAGGTAGGCAGAAGTCAGCAAGGCAGCTCTAGGTTTTCAGACAGACCTTATAAGTCTACACCCTACAAACAAAGCCACTTGTCTTGAGGAGTTCAGAGCCACAGCAGAGAAACAAATGAGCCCCCTTTGCCACCCCTCCCTCAATCCTCCCCAATACACATGCACTCATTTGCTTGATCACTCTGCATTTGCCTATCACTCAAAAGAAGTAGCTTTCAGCAAGATGCAGATAATCATACATACTCCACGTGCAAGCATGCCATAAATCTCAGTCCCTGCTTTATCTTCCAGTCATTCATCAATCACACTGAGAGTTAGATGAGAAACAGCCTGCTTCACAATATATTAAATTAGTACCTGGGATGTTCACCAAGGTAATGCATGACAACTGGACGAGGTGAAAAATATAGCTCTGCAACATCCCTTAAATTAAGTCTTCCCAGTCATACACATGGACATGATCTACACCACAAATACAGCAAGTGTAGAGACCTTGAACCTTGAAACTAAAATATATGGCATGCAGATGAATATTTATGTTATGTATATTTGAGAGCACATTTTTTTTAAAAAAAGCTTTGGTTATACATTTGAGGCCACAATATGTTAAAATGCTAATACAAATGCAGCACCATTTGGTATGGTTGTTTTAATAAGATCCAGAATTATGCTGCAAAACTGCTGTTTTTCTTGAATAGAACCAAAAATCAATACTGAAATCCCAATATCTAATTTAGGTGCTCTTGGGCAATAAGCAAAATGAAATATTTCATTGGATTTAGCTATGACTGCACTCAAAGATGAAATACAGAGCAATAAATTCAGGAGCTCATGTGAGATTCTACAACTTGTCTGACAGTGTGAGAGAAATAGTCTCTACTTATTAGTGTGTCAGGCTGTGCTCAATAATTAAAAGGCAAATCACCCTCTCGCATTGTAAACTGTAACAAACGTAGAAAGAGCCGTCTGGCTCTACTTCATGTCGGTGTAGTCGGAAATGACAAGAGCAAAAAGATCAAATGCTTCGCCTGCTAATTAGAGAGGATGGATAATCAGAGTAGATCTCATTTGGTGGCTAATTGAAAAATCATCGCATTATTCAGAATACTGTTATCAAAAATATTGAACAGTTCTCATTCCTGAAAAGGAGCCACCAGGGTTATTATGTAAACCACAAAACAATGTATCTGAACCTCATTTATTAGATTCTAATGCATTTTTAATTAATGCATTTCCAGGATAGCTTTTGCATTATTGTGAAGGTCTTGTTTACTGCTAAGTTATTGATGTTTTGCAGGTAAAAGAAACTGTGTGCTGTGTGTATACATTTTGTAAATATGATGCGCTAAATAACCATAAATCTATCGACCACGAATGTGTTAGATAAAACCCTATACAGTATGTGTCACAATGGGATATTTACTGTATTATTATTATTCATTTAATGTCTGTTTACCACAATTTCAATCATTACTAACCGCCAGAAATGAGCACTGAGCCAGAACATCCTAGCACAGATTGTCATTAGATCAGCTATGACGATACCACACGATCAACCAACATACATTAACACTGAGCCAGAATTAAGTAACACAATTTGTCATTTGATCAGCTAAACCAGCATCAGATCAATACCAACCTGCACTAACAACCTATTCAGGGTCACATTGTGTACGATTTGCTGGAAGAAAGTCAAAAAATCCAAGACCAGGTCATCAGTCCATAACAGTGCAAGTACACACTCACATGTACCCATCACAAACATACCTAGGGGTACTTTAATTTCTCGATTAAACCTAACTGCATTTTTTGGACCATGAGAGAATCATTTCCAGGGCCTTACTGCTGTAAGGCGACAGTGCTGCCCACCAAGCCACCATGCTGCACTTATTATTATTGTCATTGTTGATTTTTTTCTATTTTATTTTAAGTACTTTATCCTTAGTGTTGTGGTGGATCTGGTTCCACCAGGAAACTCGAAGCACAAAGCAACTATAACCTGGTCAGAGCATCAATCCATTTTAGGTCATTGAGTCTCTGTGTAGAAGTCCAGCCAGCCAATAGCACACCTCAGATTTGAACCAAGAATTTTGGTCTTAACAGTTAATATACAGTTATAGTGTAACCAAAGTGGCTTCATACATTTGCTATCATACAAGTAATTTCATTTATTTTGGAGATACGTTATATTGAATTAGTCAGCGCAGCACACCCATGCCTCCAGACATAGAAATAATTAAAAATAGGAAACTTATTAAAAGAACTGGGTTTAGTGAGCCTGTTAAACAGTGTTTCCCTTCTCAAACGTCCCTTTAAAATATTCATTCTAGGTTTCCTTTCTCCCTTTAATGCCCCAGAGGCTGCACCATGCTAAAATGGATGTTCTTATTAGAAGCATAATCCATTTTGATCTGGCTAGATTCATTAGGGGCGGTTAGCCAGTAATAATTTGTGCATATTACAGTATATAATTCACACTGCAGCCACTCTTCTTGATGCCCAATCCCATTTTTTACCCCCCTTTTCCCCTGTGAGCACACACTTGACACCGAAAGGGCATTTGAAATATTACATGTTGGATATTTACGGTGATGGTATGAGGAATGCCTTGCACTGCTGAATCGAATCTCCTGGTCTATGTGCAGTGTGTTGAGAGATCAAGAGGATGTCCTCGGTCTGCTTTTCCACCATCAGGTCAGATCAGATCAGAGTCTGAAAAGCTTGAGCTAAACACTGGACAGTTCGTACAGTTCCCTACAGTGAACATGTCAGTATATAGCAAAAACATACAGATTCCCATCACTTACTACTACATACTGTGTCTGTGTGGGTTTACTCCGGGAGCTCTGGTTTCTTAAACCATCCTGTTATTACTGAGTGAATAAAAAGTTTTATTTGATAGTAGGACATTCTTGAGGAGGTATGTCAACGTTTTTAGTTATTGCATGTGCTCATTGTGTTCATGTGGGTTTCCTCTAATGGTCCAAAATGTTGTCAGGTAAATTTGAGACACTGAATTGCCCTATAGGTGAGTGTGTGTCTTCTCTCCAATGGACCAGTACCCCATTAAGGGTGTTTCT
>JAYDZG010000039.1:21531170-21541921 GCA_034509265.1 Microcambeva bendego
GTTGGTATTATTATTATTATTATTATTATTATTATTTTTGTTGTTGTTGTTGTTGGTATTATTATTATTATTATTATTATTATTATTTTTTTGTTTGTTTGTTTGTTTTTGGTATTATTATTATTATTATTATTATTATTATTATTATTATTATTATTATTATTTAATACAACTTGTAATTATTATTATTAATAATATTAATTATTTTTGTTATTAATTTATCTATTAAATATATTTAGTCATTATTAATTATTTTCCTGTATGTGTGTGTGCTGAAGCCTGAGACAGTAGATGAGGAGATGTTTCTGAAAGCTGTAGAGGAGAATAAAATGATGTTGGTGGAGAAGTTCCTCAGTGACGGTGGGGATCCCGATGCCTCCGATCATGTGAGTTTTGTTTAAGATGTTTAGGCACATAAAGACTTAAATAAAGTAAATAAAGTTATTAAAATGTTTTATTAAAGCACACTAGATGTTCAGAAGTATGTGGACGCCACACACACCAGCTACACCCGTCCTCTGTTCTGGCTCTAAATGGTGACAAAGTGTGTGTGCTGAAGAAGTAAATAAACCTGATCAGTGTCCTTCTCGTCTGTGTGTGTGTGTGTGTGTGTGTGTGTGTGTGTGTGTGTGTTCCAGTTTCAGCGCTCTGCTCTGCATAAAGCCTGTTACCACGGTCACGTCCCCATCATACACAAACTCCTGCAGGCTGGAGCTTCCATGGAGAACAGAGACAAGGTAACATCATGAAGAACCTCACACACACACCACCGGGACGTCAGCATCGGAACATGTCTTCATACCTGTGTGTGTGTGTGTGTGTGTGTGTGTGTGCGCGCAGCTGGACGCCACAGCTGTACACTGGGCGTGTCGTGGCGGGAGTCTACCTGCACTGGAGCTTCTGCTCAACGAGGGAGGAAAATTCGACTCCAGAGACAAGGTACCCGGGCCGGGCCTGTCCTTCACCTCCGGTCTCCATGACGACACAGCGAGGCGCTGTGATGAGTCTTCACGGTTGTAAACGTGTGTGTGTGTGTGTGTGTGTGTGTGTGTGTTAGCTGTCGAGCACCCCGCTGCACGTGGCGGTCCGGACGGGTCATCACGAGTGTGCAGAACATCTCATCCACTGTGGAGCAGACATCAACGCTAAAGACAGAGTAAGATGGGCTTCTGCGCGCCCCTCATTACCTCCGCGAGGCTGTTTTAACCACCACAGGGTGGCGCCGTTCTGTGATTGGCTGAAGCATTTCCTCTGCCGTGTTTGTAGGAAGGAGACACGCCCCTGCATGACGCCGTGAGGATCAACAGGTTTAAAATCATCAAGCTGCTGCTGATGTACGGCGCCAACGTGCGCTGCAGGAACAGCGTGAGTACCCCTCCTCAAAATCTAAATAAAGGTCTTGGGTTCGAATCCCAGGCTGAGCACCCATGACGCAGAGTCGACTGCGTTGTGCAATTCTGCCCCCTGCTGTCTGGTTGACGTGCCTGCAGTTCATAGAGCGGGACTTACGTGGTTCACCTGGGGGCTCAGAGCGAGAAGGTCCTGGGTTCGATCCCCGTGTGGGGTGATCCAGGTCCTTTCTGTACATAGTTTGCATGTTCTCCCCGTGCTGTTTTCCTCCGGGTACTCCGGTTTCCTCCCACACATGCCCCCGGGCGGATTAGAATGGATCGTCCTGTAGGTTCTGGTGATGTTACTGTGTGCCTCGTGCCCGGATAAGCCCTACAGCCCCTGATCAGGTTAAAGGAAATGAACCGAACGGAGACCGCTGAGAGCAGATGGGGGCGCCGTCGAGCTCCTGTCAGCAGCGATCATGTGACCCACGGCGGTAAGCTTGTCCCCTCACGCTTCTTATCCTCTCTGTTCCGGCTCAGGATGGGAAGACGGCGACGGAGAGTCTGTCTGTGTGGCAGAACGGAGCTAAGAACATCCTGTCCAGCTTCAACGCTTCACCCCCCGCGGCCTGCTGAACCCAGAGAGAAGCACCAGCTCTGGTCCCATCAACTCTCAAACGTCTGCTATGGCCGGCGATGAGCAGAGAGAATACGGTGGACCCACGAGTGAGAAAGAGAATGTGTAGAGCTGTGCAGCGACCCCTCATGGTTCATCTCTGCACAGCATCAACACCTTCAACCCTCTAACATTTCTGATGCTGCAGAGAAGAAAAGCTTCTCCCAGCCTTCAGACCCCCGCTGAGCTCATGATGAGGGAAGCGCTCGGCAGCTCCGTGTCTTCACGGGTTTGATTTATCCCTGAGTGTGGAACAGGAAGTCGAGATGGTCTGAGGATGTCGTCTATTTGGAGCGAAGGTCAACGCGGAAGAGTTTGATTTGATTTTAGAATGAACGGTTCCCCGGGAGATTTATTCCTTCATGACGTTATTTATTTTATTCGTATTTTAATACTTTTGGTCTGTTTTTACTGCTCCTTTCAATTTGTGAGATTATAATTTCATGTGATGTACAGCGGCTTGTACTCGCATGGATCCCAAGTGTCGATGCTGATGGATTTCTAAATCATCTAAACTCAGTAATAAAATGTTTTTGGGCTTCTTTTGTTTCTTTTGGAATCGATTTGTTCACTAAATACACTAAATAAGCTGTTAAAGTGATTTTAGTTCAAACTAAAGATTCCTTTGGAATATTTTTGAATATTGGGGTATTTTTCAGGAGCAGAATTCTTTAAAGATAACGTGAGTTTAGTCGAGGACACTTGGCAGGATGGGCCTGATGCAGACCTGCACAGGGTGGAAGGTTAATTTAGCCCTAAAGAATAAAAACAACAAAAAGTTTATCAGTGGAGCAATTTCAACAGATAGTCTCTCAATAATCTATGTACACACACTTGAAATTAATGTTATTTAAAATACTCTACAGTCCACCCGAGAACGATGGAGCCTGGCTCGCTCAACAGGGGGGTTTTGGTCTGGTGGTCCTAAACTCTGTAAAGCTGCTTTGTGAACCTTTAGTTTTGCTCTGTATATATCCCATAACAGGGCGGCACGGTGGCTCAGTGTGTATCACTGTTTCCTCACAGTGAGAAGGTTCTGGGTTCGATCCCCGGATGGGCCGATCTGGGTCCTTTCTGTGTGGAGTTTAGCATGTTCTCGTCGTGTCCGTGAGGGTTTCGTCTGGGTACTCCGGTTTCCTCACACAGTCCAAAGTCATGCTACCAGGTCGACCGGAGACACCGAATCGTCCTGTATGTACCTGTGATGGACCGGCGCCACATCCAGGGTGTTACTGTGTGCCTTGCACCCGTCGAAGAGCTGTGATAGGGTCCAGCACCCCTACAGACCCTGATCAGGATAAGAGGTTAAGAAAGTGAGATAGCTTGATGCCACCCTGCTTGTTAAATTCTCTCCACTGGTAAGAAATCTGTCTGAATCGATTACACACTCTCAATTCGATATCGGTCTGAAGGATTTTCACTCTTATAACTACTGCAGTGACAGATACTGTACATAGCAAGTAGAGTTCTGTCCACACCAACTAATGTAGAAGTCAATAAAAGCCACATAACACTGCATCTTCTTTTACATTAACGACACTTACTCTATCGGATTCCTATTGATGGCCTCAGGCCTCATATTGTTTGGAAAATCATTAGATGCAATTAGCCAAGCTTGTTCCCCACAGCATACATGCATTACAGGCTGCTATGGCAGATAATGATTCATAATGCATAAGTGTTCCAAAATGATTTCAGTACTTTTTATCGAATAATTATTAAATGTATTTTCACGTTAGTGTAATTGCAGTGCTGAGAATGTGATCGGGAGTCTTTAATGATTTTGATATGAGGAACATAAAAGTGACAGTTTGTGAACAGAATTTAGTCAGTGGATATTTTTTGCTTTTTGTTTAGTAGGTGTATTGCATATATTTTTTTAGTATTTTTCCTTCTAATTGTTTTAGCATTTCCAATTTGAACCCAATTGTTATGCATCCTCTCTACTGAAGGAAAGTGAGAACATTTTTTTCTGGTTTGTGACATGGAAGAAACTTCATTACTTTGCCAATACTTATGGGCTGCTGTGGATGTTTTACTACTGTGGTTAACATCGATCAGCTATCACTGATTTTCTAAACCGGATCACTTTTCAAGCTCCTGTTTTTTTACTGCAAGGCTATAAAGCCCAGGCATTTTGCATTTTATCCAAATCTCAAGCCTCATGACTATATCAACTTGAATACTCAACTTATACACATCATTTTTATACAGCATCCTTCTTTGGTCTTCCCCATCAAAGTGAGGTTTTATTTCTGTGTGGTTTATTGATTTGTTAATAATCTTTTGGTTTTACTTGGCCTGTGTAGTAATATAATGTGCTTGCCTGCAACTGTGGTCTTGCTGGTCATTGACCTTACTGGCCCTAAACATCACAATTCACTGGGGTAGAGAAGGGAACAGTTAGAACCATCTGTCTGTCTGTATGTCCGTATCTCTATAGATCTCTCTCTGTCTCCATCGATGCATCTGTTAAAGGGCAATCTGTAGCCTAGTGGTTAAGGTACTTCACTGGTAAGCTCCACCACTGCCAGGTTGCTGCATTGCCCTTGAGCAAGGCCCCTAACCCTCAATTGCCTTGCCTGTATCACTGTACTGTAGCTTTTGACCAGTCTTGTTGTATGGCTCAATGACTTTCTGGTTAACACTTATCCTGCAAGATGTTATTTTGGTAGCATTTGGGAGTGTTTTAATATATGTACCCAAGAGAGAAATCCATCTCTGAGTTTATTTATCATCCCATGACCGTGGCTCACTGTCCCTCATCATCGGACAGTTTTTCTGCAGTGTAAGCACAAGTCTGCACATACCACCCATCACTGTGAAAGCTGGGCCTAACCTTCAGCTTCTCAGTCTTCTCCCTATTCTGGATCACACAATAATGAGCGCAGCAGTTATCATATTTCAGGCCTAATTGGACCTTAGTTTGGAGGCAAGAGTTCCTCTGTGACATTGTTAGGCATTGAGACGCCTTTGTCTGTGAGACTATAGTGTAATTGCTACGGAAAATGAAAAGAGCAACCCCACAGATGTATGCAAAGCACTTTGCTGGACCGTGTGCTGTAGTGGGGAGAAGACACTCACAGGTTATAGATGATCTTGGTAGTACACTAGCACTGTCAGCAAAGATCAGAGGTGCTGTATAGCTGCATACACAATGAGCACATTGCTGTTCTTGCACTGGTAAATAAGACTTCAGAGCCAGATACTATTAACATTATACATAAGGTAAGTAAGATAATCCATAAAGAAAGCCAAACAATAAAAGTATATTTCTACATACGGTTTGCTTTTTCTTTGTTACAGAGATACCCCCCCCACAAAAAAAAAAAAAAAAAGAAAGAAAAGAAAAGTTAAATTTGACCCTTGTGTTGTGTTTAGGGCCAAAATAATTTTATAATAATTTTATGTTAAACAGTAGAGCAAGAAAAGGCGGTACAAAACTAGTAACTGGACTAGTTTCCACTTTTGAACTCTTGAGCAAGGCCCTAAAGCCTAATTTCCTTGTAATACAATACATAGACAATTCTTAGTCACTTGTGATAAACTGGTAATTGTTGATTGTAAATAAAATGTGGTTTTTTATTAAGTTGAAATGTGGTGATCGATCTTCAGGTGATAAATGACAAGTTTCTTCATACAATATGCACCAATCAGGCATTTATGATCACTTTCCTATTATTGTCAATTTTTTGCCCATTATGCAAAAAACTTTGCACTGCATATTCTGACACATTTTGATATTCCTTCAGGAATTTGAGCTACAGCCACGGGTCAGCCTTCGCGCTCCACGTGCATCAATGAGCCTTGGCCTCCCATTTTGCTGATTTACCACTGCTCCTTCCTTGGACCACCCAAATTGTGGATGTCTTTCCTCCTGTAAACACATGTTTTCTCTGTATTGGGTTGATGACCTGCCAAGGGTGGCTTTGCATCTATTGTCACCTGATCACCAGTGATCCTGACTAAAATAAAGTAATTACTAAAATTGTATAATTTTTAATTAAATGTCTTTTAATGTGCATTCTAGATTGCAAGTTGCAAAGATATCCACCTCTTTCATATGTAAAAGATTACTAAAGAGGATATGCAGTTATTTATTCAGTTCCTATTTTGAATGCATTCAATGGATTAACATGTGATTGGAAGAGGTATGTGCTAGTTTGCAGCAATTAGGATAATGTAAGTGAAGAGAAAATAAATTGTCTAATCCAAGAATGCAATATGTAGAATAACGTTGTTAACTATTATAGATGACAGCAAAAAGATGTTCTGGAAGCAAACAGAGGCCATACTTCAACCCATTACTATTAACTTATTGTTAAATGTTTGTGTAGCTGTGTCCTTGTATGCACTTTTTTATAAATGTTGGAATAAGAAATTTGAGCCCTAGTTTTTTAGCACATGGCTGAAATGATGTTGGCAGAACTTGCATTGTAGAACTTTTATTTAGCCATTCATTAGGTTTATTAATGGCTTGTTTAAATATCTCAATAGATTTTTGGCACATTGCATGTGCTTAATAATTCCTATAGTTTTACTCTGGTATTAAAGTCTCCTTTAAATATTTTTTTTATCAGAAATGTAAACCTTTTAGCAAGAATGATAAATCAGCATCTGGTTTTTGCTTAAGCAGTCCTCCTCAAAAGGGAGATCTATGGGCTGATTTCCCAGCCAGCCAGTCATGAAGAACCAGGAGATGTAAATGTCAGTCTGGCTCTCTTTTACACTCAATAAAGGCTGGAATTGGGGCTTTCTCTCCTTCAGTCGATTGCCCATCTAATGAGGAAAGGCTTTACCATAACTCTAAAAGATTCACTGCTGTTTATTTTCCTGTGGGAGGGCCTTGAAAACTAATAATTCCAAGTGGATAAATGTTTTCCCTATAACAAGCTGAAATAACCTGTCTGGAATAAGTAGAAGTCGACAAGAAGAATCACACAATTAGTGATTACGGAGAATAGATCATGAGATGAGAATTTTTGAAAAAAGACATTATCTTAACTCTTCTCAAATATCTCTTCTACCAAAAGGAATTTTCTTTTGTGTTTTTTAGATGGCCTGGTCATTAGTCATCAGCACCTTGCTCAGCTATGGCCCCTGGTCTGTCTTTAACTGTGTTTTAACACCAACATTAAGCTCGTTAATGTAATTGAAGTCACATGGAGGGCCCGGTGATGAATGGCAGGATTGGAATGGGATGGAGAAGTAATCTTAGTTTATCTTCCCTCCGAGTGAGTGGTCTTTGGCCTGAGAGTGTAGCGGAGGCCATTTTGAGATTGTGAGAGCAGATACTAATGCAATAGATTCAGCAGATGAGGCCACCAATCACTATAAGCATGCAGCCACTCAGAGGAACAATTTTCTCCACCCTATTTGTTGCTAAGAAGCTGTACTAAAAGTGAATCATCATGAGAGATTTTTTCACCTTGTAAAAGAAACATATATGTTAAATAATAATTAGTAAAAACTAGTCACATTAAACAGCATTTGATCAGTGGTGGATTGGTGTTTTTTTTGGGGTGCGTTTAAAATGTTTAACACAGATATTTTATCTTAATTTTTTTTTTTTATCATGTGGGCTTATCCCATTAGGTGGTGCCACAGCAGATCATAGTCTGCGTTATTGATGTTTTTTACTATGGATGCATGATAACCCGTGTCATACTGAGTATGAGTACTTGCTGAAACGGAGTACTGATACCAAGTACAATAACATTACAGTTCTAACAAGGACTTGATCACAAATAAATAAAAGTTAAAGAAATATAAACATATTTCTCAACAACACAACCCAAATTACTTTAAAATGATAGATGTTTTTTTACCTTGACATTCCAGCATTTCACAGAAAACAGTCCCGGTGCTTTCTGCATTGAGTTTGTATGTTTTGTACTGTGGGAGGAAACCCACACAGATACAGGGGGAAACCGGCAGTCAGGTCAGATGGAGACACTATTATCCTGTTGGTACCTAGCCACTAGTATGCAAAAACCTGTGCATTAATTTATTTAAATATATATATATCAAAATTCCCTAACTTGTCTACTGAATATGCTATGACTTTATTAATGAGATACTACACTTGTGGTCTTGAGTTGGTTGACATGGTAACCTACTGCTAAGCCATTTGTAGCTAAGGTTACATTGTGTGTGTGTCCCAGATGTGTTCAATTATCATTTAGAGGTGTATGTGTCATATTCGACAACAATAGCTGTATGGCAGAGCTGGGATTCAGAAATTAGTAAATATATATTTTTTTCTTTTCAGGTAACTTTCAGTTCTGTTATTGCAGAAAGACTTTTTCCTGAGGCTAGACATATAGCAGTTTTCATCATGGAAAAACATGCCATATAATGTATTTTGTAATGTTTTTAAATTACCTGTTCGTAAGCACTTGCACAATGTTCACACTAATCCCTAGTGTAAACATGACTGAACATAATGTTCACTTTAATATCGAGTAAACATTACTGCAGATAATTATCACTTTAATATCATAAATGCTAGGCTGTTAGGTTTTTTATATGATTAGTGACATGGCACTTCAGTTAGCCATTGAGTAATCCTGTGCTAACTGGAGCTTTCCGGCAGATTTCCTTTAGTGAAAATGCATCATTTAAGCCATTACTAGTCACAAGCTCTTTCATTATAATGAACTATATCATCCTTTCTCCAAGTGGCCTGGGGAGCGCTGAGCTGGAAGAATATATCTTACTAAGCTAATGTTTCGAAAGCAGCAACATGCCTAGGTAAAGTATTACTTAATTTATACTGCTAATGCATAGCATTGATTCTCTGAGAAGAAAATAAAGGACAACATATTTTTGGTGCTCACATCATTAGGTTTAATAATTTAGAGGCAGTTAGCATGGTAATAAATATACTGAGAGGACTTAAGCTGGGTTTGGTGATGAATGCAATTAGAAATCTTGGCACTTACGTTAAAGAGTAATATGAATGGGTAGGGAAATTAATTAGAGCTAGGCATATAGTATACCCCGCAGTCTAACATAGAAGCTTGGCTGAATACTAACAACCCCGTGAAGTTTCCCCAGACTCCATTTTACTACACAAAATAAATGACATTGTTGGAAACTGACTCCTATTTATCTCCTACTTCACAGACCATCCAGTGCACTCACATTAACCGGCATCCAAAGTGATAATGCCCATCTCTTTTTATCGGTCGTTGGGATGCAGAGCCCCTATACATTAACTCTGCTGGTCAGAACGATTCATTAACACGGATATAATGGGGAAAATAAAAGTGCTGGAGAAGATGGAAAGTCTCTGATGTATCAGCTCTTCTGAAGCAGTTCAGTGGTCTGCTGGTTTTATTTACTCAATTCTAGGCTCTGTGCCTCTGCGATAGAAATTGCCTGAGAAAATGTGCCTACATTGCTCATCTTGTAAGCTTTAAAAATGCTCATTTATGCAAACGATCTTTCATGGGAGTTTCAAAGCTCAAACAAGTACCTATTATTTCTCATTCTGTAAGCAAACTGAAGGATGACCAAGTGATTCATTTAATGCAAGTTGATTTAATATAGCAACAAAGTTTAGTCATCAGCTAATTAATGAAATATTTCTTTGTGGCTTCAAGCTTGCAGAGGATGATCCAGACACATTTCCTTTTAGCTTAATGTCGCAGTTTGGTTATTTATCCTCTTCCACATATTTTAAATGGATATATATAAGGTGCAGGTCTAATGAGGCACTTGACTTGTGTATTATCTGTATGATTTTCATGAATTGTACTGCTGCCTGAGTGAAAATTTGTTCGATTCCTTTAATGATCAGATGTCCATAATAATATGACCTAAATGGTGGCTGCATATAGGGATTTATGGAATAATATAATGTACAGCCACTTAAGTATTTAAGTAAAGAATGCACCCAGCTTGCACACCAGAATATTCCGCAAGCACACCAGTGCCAAGATTGTAAGCTTCCCGGTTTGAATCTGTTCTAGCATTCCCTTTCGTGTGCTGGCAAAAATGGCACTCAAGTTTGTTGGGTGGGAAAATATTTTTCAATGGACACATTGACCACATCACCGATGTCTCCAGACATATCCTTTAATGCTTGTATCAGGTCTGCCCAATTTGGGGCCCACTGGCAAACTGTCTCTGTCTATTATTTTCACCTATTTTTGCTAGATCAAGACGGCTCTACTCTTGTCCGAAGATGGAAATTTACAATATTAAAATAACAGGTTTTTTTAAGTTTAATATTTGGACACCCCTGGCTTACACAGACAATCAAATGGTCAATCGTAAACATTGGATTTCACTGAGTGTGAGAGAATCAAACAAGAACCTTGACATAGCCCATAATTAACATGGGAGTCTCTGGTTGGCTGTACATTTAATACTATTTAGTACTATTTTATGGCCTGATTTAAGAATGCAATGCAGAAATAAGGCCTGATTCTTGTGATCCTTTGCATGCTTCATAAATCTGCTTTAGTGATTTCCAGACTCATCCACACGAACAAGAAGTCCTTCTGAAAAGCGATAAGTACGGCTCTTAACATTTACTGCTGTCACTCAGTCTTGGTGGACCCTTGGTATTAATGCTTCTAAGCATCATATAACACTTCTATGTGTGAGTGAATGCACAAATGTGTCGAAGGTCCCGCTGAGTAAGTTTACGCAGACTGTAAATCACGGGTCCAGCCAGCTGGCTGTCTGCTCTGACCAGGTGGAGCTGTCATGTTGGCAGCTTGAGTCATGCA
>JAYDZG010000039.1:21542028-21559706 GCA_034509265.1 Microcambeva bendego
GTGTATTTAACCTTTGGAAGTGTGGTAAATAAACCCCAGTAAACTCTGGCATAAAATATCAAAGAAGGTGTTTAGTTTAGTGGTTCTGTTAATGTCCAGATGCTTCCTATGTTCTGACTTAATTCACCTGTGATGAAGAGGTTATGTTTCAGTCAAAGAACTTGGGGCTATCCATTCCTTCCAGATGCTTGGCCAAAAGGAAAAACAAATCTGAGAGCTCGTATATCTTCATCGGCTTTGGAGTGCATTAATGTTCAGCTGCTGTTTTTTTTTCCAAGTAGAAGTAATAAATAGTAAAATGCTGTGTGACATCAGCAATTTACAAACAGGCTAACTTTATAACACATGCGAAATAAATGCACAGTGGATTTTTTAAGTAAATTTGAATATTGGTTAGCAACATCTCTGATGACAATATACCATTAAATTCTTTTTTCCCTGTTAGAAAAAAATATCACCTCACGTTTATACCTGGGCTTATTAAAAAAATGTGACCCCCTTCCTTTTTTCTGTTTTAGTGTATTTGTCAGTGATCCCTGACCTGTTTAAGAAAATTAGTGGGAGTAGAGTTTTTTTTCCTTTTTCACCACAATGATATGATGGTCCCACACCTAGTGGTGATTGGAGACAATAACAGCAAAAGCATTGAATACTTAATTGCTCTTGTAGTATTCTGTGGTTATTCCTTTTGTGGGACATGGTAACTGGTCTGTGGCTTGGTGGTTAAGGACCACTGTGTTATATGATAGATTTATTTTACATTCTGATATTTGTTGTTAACATTAAATTAAAGCTCTTTACCTGGGCATCAAAATGCTTCTTGGTTTAGGGTTTAATTTAATTGAACTGTGTGTCTGTTCAAATAATGAATAAGGAGATTATTAATATGGTGATAATTAATAAGGTGTTTTCTCAGTCATGTAATGTATTTCTTTTGCATTCATTTTCCCAGAAAGTCTTTTCTATTAAGTTTTAATTACAGAATAGAACTGCACTTACAGCTCTAGATTTTTACAAATTACATTTATGCAGTGTGGTTTGGGTGACATCTTTACACTTTTTGTGTTATATGGGATACACATCCCTTACTTGACTCCTTTATTATGCTCAATGTCTTCATTCTATAAAAATGTGAAAAGGAAAGGTTTCCTGGCCTAAAAGGCACCTAATATTGGATTAACCTTAAAGAGAAGTTCTTTTCATTTAAAAAAGAGAGCCCCGTCACCCCAGAGTCCAGCTTGTTAACATATATACTCTTATCTAGCCACTACAAATACTTTGCACCATATAGATCAGCACTCTAAAACAGAGTGTAAGCACTCATGTTGGAACATAATGCATGGAAAGGATTTCGTTTTTCCATTGCACCTACATGTTCAGCTTCAGGGTTCAGCTTTCCACACATTTATGCTGTAGTCTTACAGCCAAGCTTCCACTCCTATTGGAGCTAAGTGTCTTATAAATCAGGGAAAAATTCCAGTACTTTTGATTAGTGCCCCTGCTGGAGACAAATCTACTGCTGAAGGTTAATAGTGGAGTGTTGGAAACAATGTGTCATAAAAGTGCAAAAGTATGAAACTTCTTTTCACCAGTAGCCCTTTAGTAATAATTTGACTGCTTTTATCATTCACATTTGGTACTCTTACTGTAGGTTTACATGTTGTAATAATAATGTTGAATGTGGGAAAACACTGTGACACAATCTAAAATAAGATTTTATGTTATTAAATGTTTGTTTAAAACCATTTTTAGGACTTAATTCATGTGGCAGTGCAATGCTTCATTTTTGTTAACTGCCATGCTAACTCGTAGTACTACAAACAGTAAGACTACAAAGCAGAATATTATTGATTTAGCTAATCCTAGATTTTCTTCTCATGCATGGACTCGCATTTACCTCCAAGTTTACCAAGTTTACCAAGTTAATCACAGGGCAATTCATGGTGACAGTTCACACAATGTTTTCCATTTAGTTTGGCAGATTATGTATACTTTTTATGGCGTTATAAATGCTACGAATGTTTCTGCTGATAATTTGAGGTTTTACACTGAGCCCTGTTGATCCCACATATGAATAGAATGTGTGCACAGTGTTATGAAAAGTTTTGGAAATGTTATCTTACGTAAAACTGAGTTTACCTTTCTTGGAGAACCATTTGCATGAATCCCTTAAGAGCACCACACTGTTTTCAAAAGGCATCAGACACACAAGACTACAATACCTTTTTTCAAATCAAATTGTTTTGTCCTGTGTTAAAATCACTATAGTGGATCTTGTCATTTCAGCTGGAATTTATTCACAGCAGTTTTCGGTCTATTTTGGTCTGTTAGTTGGTTTCATCAAAAGAAATCAATCACACATTTATATTAGAATAATGACTATACCAATTTGTCCATCATTAAGATAAATGAGTAGAATTAACCAAATTTTGGTAGAAGTGTACAGTGGGTAAAAATGTCTGCTAAATGCTGAAAAACAAAGTGACTTACAGTAATGTGAGAGCATTTTGTCTATGCAATTTAGGTTTAAAGACCTTGCTCAAGGGTCCAGCAGTGATAACCTGGCAATGGTGGGTCTTGAACCAGTGATCCTTTGATTGCTTTTCCAGTAGTTTAACCGCTCATCTGATGGGCGCTAAATTCATACTCCAGGCAGTTGAAGTTTAAGTGTCTGTTTGCTGGAGCTCTGCTGGAGGGATATTGCACAGAACAGTTACTGTGCTTGAAGGCTGGTTGAATAAATACACATTGTTACTGTATTTTTTTTCACCCACCAACCCATACACATACTAGTGCAATGTTGCATTCACAGTTGCATTCCCATAACTGTGTTTAAAGAAGGTATTATATGTTCTAGAACAGTCACAGTGCTGAGGTATTGCAGTCAAGTGTGGTAAAATGGATTGCACATAAAAAAAAAAACATAGTGGTGACACCACATTTACACACCTCATCTAGCTGAGATATGTGCAGTTATACTGGTGTTGCTTCTATGAAGTAATGAGTGTGAGTGGCTGCTTTGTGTTCAGCAGTGAAACAACCCGAGAGTACAGGCGGTTTTTCAGTCTGGTCATTCAAGCATTCAAGTGCTGGAAGCTGTGAGCTGGAGGTGCAGCCTGTGTGCCATGTTGTAATGCATTCTGTGATGATGGACATTGTGGCAGACGTGTAAAAGTTGACCAGCAGCTGTTGAGCTTTCTTCCACCTCTTCAGGCAGTGAAGCCTCTGAAGACCCCTCATGGCCATTGCTGTAGTGTTGATGGACCATGTCAGGTTTTAGCTGTGGACCCCCAGGAATCTGAAGCTCCTAGCGGCCTCTACCCCATCGCCATTGGTGCTGATGGGTTGATGTCTGGATTTTTTCAGTCTCCAAAAGTCCAAAATGTAATTTATTTTTTGCTGTTAAGTGCAAAATTGTTGTTTGACTTTTATTCTCTCTTCTGTAGACTGACTTAATTGTGTTTGGGGTCAAGTGTGTCATGGTCATTCCATCTGCAAACTTAATGAAGCTGGAGACATGGATTGGTGTGTCTAGGAGTACAAGAGTGATCCGCTATTTAAGAGGAGATAAAGTGCCTTCCCTTATACAAGCTTTGTGGCCTGCTGTAACAAAATACAGAATCCAGTTTAGCTTAATGGCCAGTTTGTTGGGAAGGACAAAGAGCTGTAATCAATGAATATCATTCAGACATAACTATCCAGTTGTTCCTGGTGTGACATGAGGGTGTGAAGGGCCAATGAGGCAGTCGATCTGTTTGCCCTGTAGGCAATCTGGTAAAGGTCCACAGAAGAGCTGATGTTGCTCTTAATGTGTGCTAAGACAAGTCTCTCAAGGCACTTCATGACAATGGAGGTCAAAGCCATAAGGTAACAGTCATTTAGGGAACTTACTGCTGTCTGTTTTGCAAGAGGGATGGTTCTAGCTGACTTTGGGCAGATTGGGAAGATGGCCTGATCCAGAACAGGCTGTTAGATACCGAATTCAGATGACTCATACAGTGCTTCAAGATATGCCTTGGAACTCCAAGATCTGTGACTTTGTTAAGGTTGAAATGACAGAGACTCCAGTTTGATGATGGTGTGATTGTTGACCATGTACAGATAATCAAGGAGATATGTGTTCTCTGTGGAGTATGTGTAGCTGTTCCTCTTGTAGTCTGGACTTGCTACACTATAAATGTGTGCTTCTTTTTGTGTTTTATTATAACCTTTATCCTGAAGCATCTCCTAAGATCAGACCTGGCTTTATATATTGCCCTGAGCACAGAAAGCACTATCTAATACTATTATAAAGTGCTGAACATCTTTTTTCTAGTTGGGGAATGTGCAAATGCTCTTAACAGGGGTAACACTGTCCACACAGAAGTTGGTGCAAGCTAAAATTGAAGAGCCATAGGAGTTGAAGTCCATGTAATTTGGTCCGAGTGGCTTCTAGTTTAAACAAATCCAAGGCTGCGCTGTCAAAGCAGTCTTGAATCTGGGCCATGGCTCCTTCCGGCTAAATTTTCTCTGCCTGTACAGTGGGCTTTGTTCTGTCTATAAAGTGTATGTATGTTGGTTTCGGGAACAGAGAATTGTGATGAGATTGTCAAATGTGAAGAGAGGTTTGGGCTTTGTGGGCATTTACAGCCTTGATGTAGACACAATAGATATTGTCCGATGTGTTTCTTTTGGTTGGAAAATAATTTTGACAGAAATTAAGGAGCAGACATTGGCTTGATTAAAATCCCCAGCTATAAAAACATCATCTGGATAGGAATTTTGCTGTGTTTGTGTAACATTGTGCATATTTGCCAGTGTTGGCAAAGAATTACTTTGCAAAGAGATATAAACTGTAGTGGGAAATGCAACTGTAGGTTCTGTGTTAAGGGTTGTAGTTTTTAGGTTGATTTATGAGTGGTTTGGCTTTTACATTGGGAATGACTGACTATATTTCTTCTTACTACTTTATCATACTCCGTGACTTCAGTGTTGCCTGTCTAACAAAGCAAAACATGAATGCCCAAGGCTAGGCCAACACACCTATTCACTTACCTGATCACTAAAAAGAAAGCTAAACACTCCGCAGAAACTCAGATACTGTGGTAGAAAACCATTTTATAGGCATTTCTGGGGGTGTAGCGTAACACTAATAATCATAATAGTTTTATAAACTTTATACCCAGACATATTTCTTAATAAATTAAAATGTGAAAGAATGAATTGTGCCACTTCTTGCAAAATATGATAACATGATTTTTGACTAATATTTTATTGAATGTGTTCATACCAGTGTCTGCTGTAAACAGGTGTCACCGTCCTTAAAACGTAAAGGAATATTAAGGATAGATTTTGAAGGTTGAATTGACAGTTGAGAACCAACGCCTGTCTTTATTATCTGACATTCATCATTTTATTTGACAGCCGTCTTGCCCAAGCCTGATGTGTTTCATTTTAAGTAATTCATAAGTGGATCTACTTATGAAAACCAAAAGTGACAAATTGAAAAATCTGATATGGCTTTGACATTTAATTTTAGGGCCTCACTGAAGACTGTGATGTGTTTTTTAAGATGACACTTAACAAGTTATTGGAGGAAACATGGGGCAGGCATCATGGATGGCTAGATGGATGAAGGACATGAGACGCAGTGCGGATTAGCCCCATTTGCAAATGATATCTGCTGTCACAGGGCATGCTCCTGAATCGCTGTACTTTTAAGTCTGTAATTAAGGTACAGAGTTTAAAACCTAATGTACTTTGTTTTCTGTTAATGTGGCTGACTAAGTTAAGAAAAAGGGTTCCTATTTAGCCATTTTGGGCGACCATGCACCACGCAGCTTTATTTTGGGGCATGACAGTGTATCTTTGCTATCTTAACGATAGGAAAAAGGACGCCTTGTGCAGCACGACACATGCAAAGGAGGTGTACTAAATCTTTTAATTATTCTTGGGTGTGTTTTGAACGTAACGTGCAATAAACGAATCGGTGTGTCACCTGCCATTCCTTTTAGGAGTCCGTAGCATTCTTTGGCAGATTTGCTATATCACCGGCGCAGCTGCTTGAACTTGTCCTATGCTTTTCAGCAGAGGAAATTGACCAGCTCATTCACGGTGGGAAGTGCGAACACTTCAGTGATTGAGAAATGAGTCATACACCGTGATCAAATAACTCAAAAGTTAGTGCCTTAAATTGTTTGAATAGGCTGGCACAGTGGCTCAGTGGTTAGCAGTGTTGCCTCACAGCAAAAAGGTCCTGAATTCGATCCCCAGGTGGGACGGTCTGGGTCCTTTCTGTGTGGCGTTTGCATGTTCTCCCCATGTCTGCATGGGTTTACTTCGGGTGTCCTCCCATTGGTAACCCCTGTGAATTTCAGGGGCTTACTCTATTTCCATAAAATGGAATGGGAGGCCGAACATTTGAGCAATGACGATCTTATTTAAAAACTTTTTATTGTGGTTTTTCTTTCCTTTCAGGATTGGTTTGACCAGCATTTTTGACAGATTTCTTTTTTTTTAAATGACTTAGCATGTACAAATAATGCTTATCAAAATTGGGATTGGATGCATGATTTTGTCCAAATTCGAGGCTCAAGTTTAAATGCCTGACACAGGTGTGTGCGTGTGTATAAAATATATTACATGAATTATTTGCATGAAAAGCTGTGCAAAGTTTAGAATCTCTAATTCAGTGTTTAGTTACTTCAGCATGACTGTTGTATTTTGTATTTGAGTGGTAAATCACAGTTAAACCAATGGGGGTGCTGTTTCTCAAGGCCGAACCACCAAACAGACATGGTGGACCTCCTAGTCATATGCTGCTGCTATTGATAGTTTGCAGGACTCTGTTTGCCCCTCCGTTTAGTGCCGCATTCCTTTTGGCAAGATTTATGAAAACACCAGCGACAACATGTCCTGCCTGTCTTTAAGAGCTGCGTGACTGGCTGGTGGTGTAATTAAACAGTCAGTTATTAATAGTTGATGTAGGAACATGCGTAAATTATCAAGCCCTCACCTAACATGACACTGTACCCTCTTGTTTATTGAACTTCAGTCACTGGAGAAGAGTACCATCATGTAAAGAACTGAATGATCTAAATGGTGCCATGGTAAAGAAAATAAATATAGGTTTCTGTCTTCTGTAAATATGACCTTGTGTTTGTAGCTTTGTCAGATCACATTCCTAAGCCTGCAAATGATTTTTGTCTTGGAAGTTAAATAAGGCCCTTTTGGTGGTGCATGACCTGAGGGCCTTTGTTGAGAACTGAGAGAGGTGTGAAGGACACACTGAGTTTGTTAGAGCAATGTGCATGTGTTTTTATTACTGTTTAAGAAGTTCTGTTTACATTTCACCTACCTTATAGGATTTTTATATTTTCAAGAAATGCTCAGAATATTGGAGCTTTAACTGGGCTTCTTGGGATGCAACGAAAACCTTAACAATTCTATTTGTATTTGACTAACGTTAAGAATGTTTTAAGATCAAACAATGACTGATTTAGTAATTTATGGTGAAAATATGAAGTATATTTTATGATCACAATTCCTGGGAGGAAGTATAGTTGGAATTGGGAAAATTTTGGATTTTCTTAAAAATTTTGGGACCTTGTTTGCTAGTCTGGGCGGCAGTGTGTGTATCACTATTCTCTCACAAAGGTCCTAGGTCTTTTCTGTGTGGATTTTGCAGTTTGTGGTGCCTGTCCTAAGCCCAGATAAGATGGGAAGGGTTGTGTCATGAAGGACATCCTATTTTTTAAAAACTATTTTGTGTATCCCAAATACTTGTTACTCCTTCACACTCAGCTGCACCTTCATTGGTTTAGGCCAGTATTTTTTTTTGTTTTGTTATTTTTTATAAATACTTAGTTTTTTTCCTTGTTTATTTTTTTAATTTATCATATTATTACTCCTTGCACTCTATTTTTTTTATATATTGTCTATATGTCTTATTCCAGTGCTACTCATGAAGTGTAACTGCAGTAGCCATTAAATTCACAGACAAAGCTGGTTTCATTTATATATTGGCACTTCCAAAACTAAAATTTCCGGGCATTCAAAACACATGCCAAAATACCCTAAGCTAATCACTCACACAAATCAAAGTGTGAGATGCAAGCCAAAACAAATGCATCAACACGTCTTGCAGAATAACTGACTAATTAGAAGCATTTGAGTGGTCAGGCTGCACTTGTTTGACAGGGTTCAGGGTTCAGTACATAAAGACGCTTTGGTAAAACAGACTCCGCCCCCCTCTGTCATTGGATTGTAACCTGTGATCAAGTGCTGGGTTTTTAAGTGTGTTATTGATTACCCCCTTCAGACTCTGTTTATGAAGGTATGATTTACAGGCAAAATTTAGCAAGGCTATAATTGTTCTCTGTTCTGGGTTCGGCGAATTTGGGTTAGCAGGGGAAGCAGTCGTAAAGAAAGGCCTGGGGTCCCTGCTGATCTGAGAACATCTGTTCCACCATTTACCAGCCTAATAGATCAGCTCAGAGAATAGGTGCAGGTGTTTTCTGCCCAAGCCAAAAAACATCAAAACCAGATTTCTGTCCAATTCCAGCACCAACATGCAATTGAGCAGGAATGACTCATGGCCTTTCACAGATAATAAAACATGCATAAAGTTTGCTTAAGGTACAGGTGGAGGAATGTGGGAGGCTCTGACAGAGAGCAGGGGAAACGAATCCATACCCTGTTTGGGTATATGGTAATTGAATGCAGATGGGACAAGGTAAATGAAAGAATTTCACAAATATCTCAGTGGAATACCTAATGGGTATGGGACAGAAAGGGAAATTAAAAATTATTGGAAGCAGATGGACGGTTCTTTGAATTTTTCAGGAAAATTTATTAGGGCCATGAAAGAAACGTGTCTGTTTATTTTTCATTGCCACAAAATTAATGGCCTGCTGAGTTGTGCTGGTGTTAGTTTATGACTGCAATGCCATTAGTCATAATTTAGCCAGTATTTGTTATTGATTTGTGATTTAGCTTGATTTATCGGTGCCTGTCGACTTCGATTTTAAACTCCACCACTTTCACTTCAACACCCGGCCAAAATTCTGGCATTGGAGAATAATATGCACAGCACAGTTGCATATGAGAAGGATTTTGCTTTGTTCTGAGTGTATATTTACTTTCAGGGCTGTTGGTTATATAATTAATTGTTTAGGACCAAAATAAATTCACTTTAGAAATATTGACCTAACCAAACATTATTATTATAATGGTATTAATATTATTATGTTATTACATGGTCTGTAGCACAATAAGTTGTGCTAGCTTGATATTGCTGAGATTCAGGGTTCCAACCCCCCAGCTGTGGTATTGATGTGTACATATATACATGGTTGTTTGTGTCATTAGGGTGGGGGCTGAGGCATTGCAATTGATTGATCTCCTTTCTGGTGGACTGGTGCTACTGTGTTGAGCTCAGTGATTCTGGTCAAGCAAGAATCGCTGGCACCTGATCAGGACACAACCTCTCCTCCTTATTATTTAACGACTAAAAGTTTGTTTACAGAGAGATTTGTCTTATTTGTTGATGACCTGGTCTCTCATGGTATCCCTTCTCTGCATCCAGTGTTTCCTTGTGAAATCAGATACCAGAATTAAAGGAAATATTCTTATTGGTTTTTGTTCTTGATATTTATATTTGTAGAATTAATTGTAATTGATAACATTTACATAGCTTTAGTTGTAATGTTTGTGGTAAAAGTATCATGTTGGTGTACCTGTACATTTCCAAATGGATAACTGGACATTTTACAGGTTTATATCGACGTCAGACTATAGGAAGCTGAAATAATTAAATATTTCAAAATATTATTAATAAATAATATATTGATAATTAATTTTTATTGAGAAGTAAAATATCTATTATTTTAAATCTTGAAGTTTAAAAAAAATATTACTTAATAAAAATATGTCTGAAAAATATATATACGGTTTTGTCAGGCCAACGTCATTTTATATTAAATTTTTTTAATTTATTTTGTTTTAGGAAAATGGTTTTATGGCTAAGCTGGATTGGTGCCCTGTCCAATAGCCCAAACAATGGCAAATAAGGAACATCCAGGCACATAATGGGCAATAAAGGCTCTAGACAAAAAAAAAAGCTTTGGAAGTACGGCAAGTTGTATTTAAATTGCTTAAAGTAGCATTACAAATGATGACATAAATGAGATTTAAAAGAATTGTGTTTGCCCTTTCATCAAAAGGAGTAGTTCTAGGGGAAGGGCAGATAACTTGGCTTTAAATGGTTCTGCTGACAAACATATTGGATGTAGTTGATATGCTAAACATACCTATGATAAATAGATAATGTGACAAACTGCAGTTAAGGGGAGTTAAGCAATAGATCTAAAACTGTTGACTTGCTGTACATTTCTTGATTAGACACAATTATGGTTGGTTTATTGCCCTGTTAACCTTAGTACCCTGTGTGCAGCTTAGGAATCTACATGCTGACCACAGCAGGTTGCAGTGTAAGTACACACAGTGCAAGGTGGAGCTGGGTGGATTTATCTGTTCGGTAAGAAATGATCAAGGAAAATGAAGTCTTGATTATTTTTCCCGAGGGAACTGAGTGTATACCCAGTGAACCCAGTGAAGTTTTTTTTTTGGCTATAGCAGGAAGCTGTAAGAAGATATTCCAAGAGTAAATTCTTCAGGTTTAGTCTGCTCAGTTATCCAGATGGGGTTTTAAACACCTTTGCAGCCTTAGAGAACAGCTCCCTGTGCAAAAGCTATCCACTCACATGTGCAGCGCACACTCATTCTGCACTGTGAGGAACACCTCGACTAATGTTTGGCCTCAAAGCCCGAGAAGATAGGATGTTGTGTGAATTGTGAGAACAAAAACAATTCTCACCTTGAAGGAAACATAGCAGTGCTGGGGTCTGTAATGTGGGGTGCCTCACAAACACCCAGTCTCTGCCGTCTCTATTTCTGTCACTGTCTGAATGTTGTGAGTGTGCTTTGGAAACACTATGTACTGGACAGTGATATTATGGCTGTACTGATGCTTCATGCTATTAACAATAATACAACGCAACAATTTTGTGGAACAGTGTGAACAGATCTTGCTTGTGAGATCGTAAACAGTTTTAAATTCACTACACAGCTAAATCTGACTTTGGTAGATTATGGTCTACCAATTGTTTTATAATAAATAATGTATACAGGGTATTTTATATTTAATCGAAATGTGTGGTTTACAAGTGGTTTGTTTATTTCTAGTATTTTAGCGTAATGTTATTACAGGTAAAACAATTACAAATATATCCCTATTTTAATCTTTGAACTACTTAAATTTGAGCTCAGGCATTTTAGGAAACTGAACATATATTGCAGGCAGTGAAGTTGGATGTTTTACGAGATGAAATGCCAGTTACTGAAGCAACTCCTGTAAGTTAACACTTCATTACTTGTTTAATCCTACTTGGAGCTCCCTTAAGTGTATATTTGTAGATGAAGGATGTTTGAAATCATTTGTTATTCCCTAATTGGGTGTTTTGCCCTTGTCAGAATCCTTACTTATTGAACTAATTTTGAGTGTTTTTGGTTCATGATGCACATTTCTTTCTTATCTCATTATTTGCTCTGTAACTTTTCTTTTTAAGAAGAGCAGCATCAAAGACCTCCACTGACAGTAGAAAATCCTCCAGTGTCTATTTAAACCCTGTACAGCACAATAATACGACACATTGTTAAGAAAACAATTGCTTCGTTAGTAATAGTGAGATCTAAAAAGTGTTTGCTGAAATCTTGGTCTTGTGTTCTCAGGTATCAGACTGTTGCATCGATGGAGGGTTGCATGCCTTAGAAATATAATGCTTTTCTTGCTATTTGTACTTGAATGGTTTCAAAACATGTAAAATGGAAAAACATGAGCAACTTTCAAATTGTTGAATCATCTCTAATATATCTAGTGTGGCTTACTGGCAAGCATAGTGAATATGCACCAACAGTGGATATGCACAGACCACCACACACTGCTGATGGGCACTGCCCACCAAATCCTAGTCCCGGCCCTGTTCAGCAGCGTGTTCATTCTTAAATCATTTTCTTTTTTTCACTTGAGTGAGGTCATTTCCATTAAGGAAAGGACTTCTAAAACTACCTTTAGATAAGTCCACTAAGAGTTGTAAATCTAAATCAATAACAAAAATGTTCTCAGTTTTTGAGCTTTCAGCTCTAGCCTCACAAACATGCCAGTATGTTAATTATTAAGGGAAATTTACAAAGTTCCCCAGCATTGGACTTGTTTATGACAAAGAGGTATAATGTACAGGATATACAAAAATTTGAGCAGCAAACTTGCGATTGCTAGACTAGTCCACAAACTTAAAAAAAAAGTCCACATTTATTTGCAAACAATGAGTTTTTCCCATGACTTTCTTAACCATATCAGCCTCTGTGAAAGCAGCAATGGATGCTTTGTGCCTGTCCCAAAAACACCTGCATCTCCTTGCAGAAGCTGCTGGAAACACCAGCCTTTCAGCCATCTCTCATTAATGCTGTCACACTCCAGAGAGTTGAGTCACTCCAAACGGTGGCAAGATGAGGAAGAAGAGCGAAGCTGGAGTAAGAGGCCGACAGAAGGAAGCAGTCTTAACAATGTCAGGATGGTGAATAATTTCACAACAGGCTAGACCTGTGAGTGGGTCCAGGTAAACTTAATTTGTTTTGGTTGCACACCAGAGCTAAAACGATAATGCACATGACATGGCAGCAAGAAGTTCTTGGTCTCTTTTTCTGACAGTCATTTTTCTCTTGTTGCACCTGTGGATAAATCTGTACTTTTATTTAACCTGACTTAATATCAAACAGAAACTGGTAAGCCTGGGGAAGGAAGTCCGATGTCAATTGGTTTTGTTAAAATCCTCATAGATTTTTTTCTAAGGACCTTGGCTCTGAAGAAAAGCCTTCGCAAAGCTGTGATCCCACCTCCCCCCCCTCCACTCTGAAAAGCATAGTAGCTGCTTAAATTGAAATGACATGTCAGCAGGGGAGCAACGTTTTGTCCCTGCTTTAGATGCTGACATACTTAACCTTACCATTTAAAGTCTTAGGTATAAGCATTGGTACTCATGAGCAAGCCAGTCATGAAAGCACATCTCTACCCCCACCTGTTTCCCCAGTCCGTTTCCCCCCTTTTTTGTCTCTTTATTTCCCCATCTCTTTTGCTCACATGGCAGCTATGATGGTGACATGATGAACACCTTTTTGTTTTACACTGTAATTCAGCTTGGGCCATCTCATTTACAGTTAATTGCAAGACCTAGACAGAGCAAACTTAGAACTTTGACAAGGAGATGGGGGTTTGAAATACCCAGTAAGAGAGAATGGAGAGGAGTAGAAATGACAGAGAATGTGAAATAGTTAGGAATGAGTAAGCATACCATTTCAGAAGAAATGTGCAAAGTGGAACCCTGGATATTTGGAATCATGCAATTAAAACATTTCCTAAACAAACAATTTCAATTTGTTTATACAAAAACCACCAATTGGTTTCACCATTAATTATTAAATGTTTCAGAGAAACTATCAAAAGTTTTTAAAAGTTTTTCCATATGGCAAATTTTCAGGAAGGTTGTAACATTGTGTGTTCAAGAACCAACTCCAATGGAGTAAACAGGCTAAAGAATGAAGAATAATATTAGACAGAATAGTTGAATTTGTTAATCAGAAACCTTAACACATAAGTTGCCCAGATATCTTTACACAGTCTCCCCATTACTTTTAGCATTATTCATGTATTAGTTAGCATTAGCTTAGTTCATCTGTCTGTTTTGTCTTTTGCAAACCTGTATTGTCGTCTTCTGCTATTATTGAAAATCTTTTGTTACCAATTGATGTGTGTTTGCCCCTCTTTTCCTGTGTAGCCCTAAAATGATACATATGTAGTAATTTTAGTAGTTTCATTATACTTCTTACTGTTTAGCTCATATTATAGTATATGTATAGCTCATAGCCCAATACATTTTTACATTCACAGTAAAAGTTTAAATAAATTGTTTACCGACTGTACATTGTTTCGTTCCAGGTAGCTTTAAAATGTGTCCAGTGTTTCCATATAATGGACATTTCTGGTTAAATTTAAAGTTTTTTCCCTGATTTATTTTCCTAAGCAAATCATTATGGACCCTTTATTTTTAAGTGTGCTGTAGAGCGAGAGAATGAAATAGCTAGCGCGAATGAGCTATGTTTGAATGTGGGGCTCTAATGTAGTGGGGATGGAATCTGTCACTCAGCTTATTGCATGTTGATGACTCAGGACAGTTTGGGCTGTAAGCAGCCTATGATTTATGGAGACCAAGTGAGCTCCTGCGGGTGGAAAAGCAAGTTGGAGACTAGAGCGGCAACAGGGTCTCTCTTTGGCTAGAGCTGGGCTTTGCTGTTTTTTTTCATGCCAAACTGCTTTGCATGGCAATTAGCTCTGTCCTCATTTAGTCTCCCCAGTCCCAAAGGGTAATGAAAGTCATATATCATCTTCAAGGCTGCTAATTATCCAGCTCAGTTGCAGGTAGAGCTTTGTAACAGTGAGAAGGGCCTGTCGGCCTGATATTTATTGCTCCTCCAATAAGCAAGTAAAAAATACTCTCTTGAAAGGTTGCCCACAGCCCTCTCCTCACATCCTTGACATACCTTTTTGCAAATGTGCTAGTCAAAGGGGAAATGTCTTCATTCCACATAACTCATTTTTCATGCTGTAACGAAGCGTTCAGCAAGAACCTCAGCACAAGTGCTGGAAACCTGAGAGGAGACACATAGCGGAGGTCAGCTTGTCTCCTCTGATTTACTGTGGCTTAGTTATTGCCAGGACAAAACAGAAAGAGCAAGAAAGCACATGGTGAGGAAAAACGACACTCCGTTGTCACATTACATTGCAAGTTTGCTCTGTTTTGCTCTTTGATTATAATGTTACTTACATTTGTCACAATTTATCAAGCATTTTTACAGACAGATGTGATTCAAATCCATCCTTTATGTGCTGTGCCGAATGGTCGCCCTCTTGCATAATTTATGACATGAATTTGCAAACATCGTCTACAAACGGTATACAGAGCAAAACTTCTTCCAACTTAATATTCCAGCTTTCATTTTCTTTCTCTCATTCTTTCTTGCTTTTTTTTACTTGCAGAGGCGCATGGTTGTGATTATAAATTTAAGAGATGAATATGCTTGTTATAGGTTGTGACTTGTTTTACTAGCATCATCTCAATAATAAAAAAAGGATTGCATTTCCCCACACATATCCATTCAAATTGAGACCATGTGATTTAATGTCAAATTAAGAGGAACCATTTAGTTGAGTCTGTAATGCAGGCAGACTTGTTAAGCAGAGTTATTAGAGTTCGTGACATATTATGTTTTGCAGCTTTGCCTGCTAGCGCTTGCTCTCCCCTCTTTGAATTACTAGCGCCAAATTGTGAAGGGTGTCTCAAATGGAAATATTTATATGGTTCCTAAATGCCTGAAGGGCATCATTAATGCCCTTATTCAGAGATCTAAAATGTATGTGGGGTGCACTTCTGATTTCTGAGCTCAGGCTTCTACATATTTTCTCAAGCTAATGATTTTATTTGCCTACTCGCTTATTGCTCTAAGACACCAGTTTTTCTCATGCTGAGAAGAGGAAACTGCCTGGCTGTGAAAAAAGAAGAAATAAGTATAAATGTAAAACTAATGGAGAACAGGTTCTTAATTACACTCTAGACCTTGATGACCGTCTTATTCAATGCCAGAAAAACCCATTAACGAGCATGCACAGTCGAACACCCACTAAATTATAAGTTTGTTTTTATCTTCTTTACATAATAGTAATTTCACTATTAGTCTGCCATTTTAACAGCAATACTCAACAATTTAAAACATAGTTACATGTAAAGTGAAAGCATTATCAAACAACTTTATTTTTCTTATGAAATTCACATTCACTGGGCTATTAGTTACACATAGCTACTATGTAGTTTTATAGACAATAATTAATATACACATCAAAGTACATTTAATTAATTTCTACATTTAAATTACTATTACTTGGGACATGTGTCATGATTTGAATTGTTATTCATTTAAGTTGGCTCGAGATTAATTTTAAACAGCAGAGGACACTGGAAACCTTGCATGGTTGACAGCACTTGCAAAGTTGCCAGTTAGGGGATTTTATTTCCAGAATATTTTTTAAAACTTAATTTCTGTTTTCTTTTTACACAATAAGCCAAATGTGTATCATTTTTTGCATAGTTTGTGCCTACCTCGAAAATAAACATTCATTATTTTGATAAATTAAGATAAGCACAAATAACCTTAAATAACCAGATTTTTTGAGAATAATACTATTCTCATCAATTCTGTGAAATTGTGATGTAAAATGGTTACTATGAGTGTATAAGGTGCACAGGTTTTTCTTAAACTCTTTACTTTCTATTAAAAAGAAAAGTGCATCATTCAAAAAATATCAAGTATGTGATCAGAGAGTATTCACTTATACAAGATAAGAATAATTACTACAATGTATGCATAAAAAGTTATTGTACACATGTACAGTCACCTAACAGCAAGAAGGTCCTGGGTTGGATCACAAGGGGCAGTCCGGGTAATTTCTGTGTGGAGTTTTCATGTTCTCCCTGTGTCCTTATGGGTTTACTCCAAGAGCTCCAGTTTCCTCCCACAATCCCAAGACCTGCAAGTGAGAAGAAGTAAATCAAAATTCTGAAAATATAAATGTATAAAGGTTAACTGCTGTTTCTGTCATCAATGTGACAAGTGTGTTAAACATGTTAATTAAACAAACTTAAATATACTACACATACAACTGAATACACAGTACGTTTCTATTTAAGTGGCCTGTAAGTCTATACTGTAGTTAACATTTACAATAACACTGTTGCATCTGATAAACTACTACCAGTGCAATACACACTACTGTGCCCATTAACAGTAGTGGTCTTCAGCAATCGGTGATATCTCTGAAACTGGATACAACTAAATTGTGAGGTACTTTCTGGATAAACAGTTAAAACAAGGTTATATCAAACTAATCATGGACAATTTTGTATATTAAATTAACCTGACATCTGTGTCTTTGGACTATGGGAGCAAACCAGAGCATGCAGATGAAACCTATACTAACCCTGAGAACACCTGGTCCGCCCCATGTGGGGATTAAACCCGGGGCCACCTTGCTCTGAGGTGAGTGTGCCCCCTGAATTAGGAATAAAATGAGGGTATTAAGGAACTTGCCTGTACAGTCATGCTATAGCAGCAAAACCGAGCCTAACCCCTAACAGTTCCTACAAGGCTAAAAAATATGCTTTATTTTATTTGCCTGTTACCAGTAGGTGTGGTTGAAGCACCCGAACACAGAAGCAAATTACCATTCTGGAATATGGTTCAGCATACAGTTTCAGCAATTCAGGGTTGAGGGCTTTGCTTAAGGGCACAACAGTAGCAACCTGGTAGTGATAGAACTTGAACCAGAATTTTTGCTAGTCCAGTGTCTTTACCACTTCGCTCCAACTCCCATATACTGCCATATAGTTTACATATACATTTAATTTAATTGCAGATTCTTGTACTGCACATGTCATCAACCATTGTGGGTGCAATTTGCACTCTTCTTTTGGATTTACTCAGTAAAAAACAATCATGTGCAGTGGATGTTTTAGAACACAACTGTATGAGGT
>JAYDZG010000039.1:21605783-21626432 GCA_034509265.1 Microcambeva bendego
ACAGACTCCAAAATTGATCTGAGAATATCCGGACCGCCCCACTTGGTTCATAATTGAACCTAGGATCTTCTTGCTGTAAGGCGACAGTGCTACCCACTTAACCACTTATGCCACCCTCAAATATGAACTTTTATAATTTATAAAAAGATGTGATTAACTAATTTAATTAATAAATCTAATTTATATAAAAAAACGTGATAAACTTCATGGTGCTTGATTTAAAAAGTACACGTGGGGCACTCACAGCAAGTTCCTGGGTTCGATCCCAGGTGGGGTGGTTCGAGTCCTTTCTGTACTTCCTGTGTAAAGAATAAAGTACAGTACATGTAAATAATTGCTGCATGTAAATAAGATACTAGGGGGTATGCGTGTTTGCTTTATTATGGACTGTTTAACACCCAGTAAATCAGACGCACCTGATTAATTAAAAAGGATTTAATAAAGTGGTGGAAAAACAGACAGTTGACGAATGAACACACTTTATGTAAGTTAAGCCTTTTAACAAAACTTTTTTCATACTAATAAACACATTTAATAATTTATTTATTTATTAATATTTTTAGACAGCTTAATCACAATAAGTTTGACACAAGGCCAATAACACACAATATCACATGCCCTTTTTTCCTCTTCTCACGGCCGCTCCCAGTAGTGGTTGCAAATCGTATCCGCTTTACTATTTTATCATAGTTTTTACACCAGATGCCTCTATAGACATAAATCTCCCTATTTGTCCAGGCTTGGAACAGGCACCACAACGTTCTAGTTTATGCACAATTTAGTGTCTCCAGTTAACCTGACTGCATGTTTTTGAATGGTACGAGGAAACCATAACCCCCCCTGAGAATCAAACCCAGGAATATCTTGCTGCGAGGCTACAGCGCTATCCAATGAGCCACCATCATATTCCCTATCACTAGAGAAATTGCAAGCTGGATAAATTGAATGAAACCATTCCAGGCACTGGGAGAACATTTTCACACTCTCCAGTGATACCAGGTCAAAGCCTTCCCAGAAAAGTGCAACTTTATGGCACACTTGCTGTTTATTTGTATTCTACTTAGTGTTTATCCTTCATACATTCCCATTGATACAGAACGTGTATGTTACATTAAATGTGTTTAAACCTTTCTAAAACGTCTTAAAAAAAGATTTAAAGGATTCGATAAGTTAGAATAAGCTAGTATGAACCGGGGCAGCACAAGGGCTCGACTAAGAAAATTAAAGAGTGGCGCTCTTCCTGCTCAGGTCAGCTGACTTAAACATGCGGAACAACTAAATAAGAAACAGTAGCGGCGGACAGGCTGCGATTACAAAAGTTACGTTTAAGGAAGCCCGAAGTATAAGCAATATAAAAATAAAAGAGAATCATTAATGCGTTACAGTTTGTGATTATTTGGAAATCTGGAATGGCGTACAGTGAGTCACTGGTCGTTGTGAATGGAACCCAGGTGAGTAGATGCATTAAATAGACGCATCATTTACATGTGTGCGTTTCTTGTTGATTCATTTCGTGCATGATCACGCATTATGTGTTAAACCTTCAAAGGTTTTCACAGTACGTTAAAGACTAGGTAGACATGAAGAGTCATGCTGTGTGGTTACTTTGTATAATGAGTTTCAGGTGCAGGTGAGTTTGCAGGTACTCGCCAGGAACGTCCAGGTTTGAAACATAAAATTGAGTTTTAAAAATAAACATACAATTGGAATTGCAGATTCGGTAATCTTAAATGTTTATTTAATAATAAATTAAACAAAGTGTCAAAGAAAAGTTTAAAGCATGTTTATTTGCAATTGATTTAGCAAGAATATTCATTTAAAGCTACACTGACATTACAGAATTGCATCACATTTGCTGGTTGAACATTTATGCAACCACTCTTGTTTGACCATCACAATGATGCTCCATTGGATTCAGATCTGGTGACTAAATCCCTGTGGCTATTCAGATTTTATAGTCTTGCATATGGAAGCAGCTTGAGATGTGTGCCTGCTGCTGACATGGTGAATCATTATGGTGGAAGCAGTAATTATAAAGTAGACAAATTATAGAAAAATGACATTACACATGGCCATCAATGGTACTCAGATAGGTTATGGCATCTGGATATGAAATCTGGTGTGACAATAATAAGGTTTTAGACGTCCATTGAGCTGCAGAGAACCTCAAGGCATTTGTGCACATTGGGTTCCATTCCTATTTTTAAGAAGAGGAAATTGAGGCCACATTGGTTGGAGGTTGACCAAAAAAGTTTAAAAATGAAAAAAAAAAACCTCCTTGTCATAATTTGTCATCAAAATGAAATCTAATTAATCAACATGCTCTGTGTCAGTAGTTCAGAGGGGTATTGGTAGTGTTGTGAGTTGGAAAGTATTTGTCTGACCTAATTCTTAAATATTATTCTGCATACTGTTACTTAATTTAATTTGCTAAATTGAAACCAAATTTAAAATGTATGCAACACTATTCAAGACTTGAGCTGTTCAACAATATGTTGACATTATCTAAGTGGATTTAGCATTTTCTGTCTATGTGTTTGTGGGTGTCCTCCTATAGTCCAGAAACGTGCAGTCAGGTTAACTAGAGACATTGTCCTGTTAGTACCTAGCCACTATTATTGCATTAACCAGTGCATTGCGGTTCCGTACCCAAGCCTGGATAAATAGTGTGTGCTGTGTTAGGAAGGGCATTCAGCTTAAATGCCAATTAAATGACAATATGCTGTGACGAACATGAGCAGCTGAAACAAGGAACAGAACATTTTGCCCTTATTCCACCGATACTTATTACTTCTGTCTGGTACTTTATTTCTGAAGGTGTCTTTTATTGGGCATGATTGTGAGGACATCCCAGAGTTTCTTGCTGCCAAATATGGAGATTTTGCAAAACGCCTTGATCTCAGCTTTAATCGACTAAGGTAAGGTATTTGTAATACAATCACATTTAAACCCAATAATAGATACATGCATTACAAATAAGACACTGCTGGGTAGTATTACTTTTGCACATAGCTTCTAATAGTTTGCTTTTGTAATAAAAGTCCAAGAAAATGCTGTCATTGCATGTACAGTGTTTGACTTCCCATCTGGGCACTTGGAAGCTTGGCTGAGATGCTGAATGAGCTGCTTTTATATGAGCGTCTTTCAAGAGTCTCTGTTTAGAGTTTGTGGTTTCTAGGTTGTCTGCAATACTTCATGTTTTGTTTATTGTCATACCCTTACATAATTCTTGTGGTTAACAGTTTGGAAATGCAGTTTGGTTGCTTAAATGGGTTTTAAAACTCTTTAGAAACAACTGACTATGTTTGTGCCATCCACTTCATGTAGTTTATATAGATTTAGTGCTTAGTATGCAAGGCCCTATGTTTTGGATGTTATATTAAAACTTGCATTGTGATGAACTTTTATTGTGTCCACATGTTTAGCATCAACGAAACTGTTTGTGGTCAAATAACATTTAGGAAACGCTGTACATTTACATTTAAGAATAATTGTGACAACGATAATACATTAATAGAACATGTAATGAGGGCTCTAAATGTGGAGATTTGTCACCATGTTGGGATTTAAAATCTTCAGTATTTAGGCAGGTAAAGTTTAGAAAGGCATCACATCTGGGTGAAGTAAGTAACAAAGAACATTCTTGAATGAACCGTACATATGAATAAAGTAAACTTTATTTACAATAACGTTTAACAGCATACTGTTTGTAGAAAAGGGCTGGAGCGATGGGTAAGTGGGTATCACTGTCGCCTCATAGCAAGAAGGTCCTGGGATCAATCCCTTGGTGAGTGGGTGTGTGTAAGACCTGTGATAGACTGAGCCCTGTCCAGAGAGTTTTGAGGTGCCTTGCACAGATTGAAATGCTAGTATAGGCTTAAGCACCCGACCGCACCCACCCTGATTTGATAAATGCTTAAGAAAGCATTGTTTTTGAAAAATCTTCTATTTCATATTCATCTATTTGAATATAAACATCAACTAAATTAACTTAGTGTAGTTAATTATTCAGTAAAAGGTTTTTCTCTTTTTTGTTCAAAGAAGTGTTAGCCACTGTGCGAGAATGACAGCAGTGTCACAGGATATGCAACATTTGAGTCGGTGTACCTGCTGCGCCTGCAGACACATTTTTGCATTAAGTGCAATTTAATATCAGCGTTCTGTGCATTATGCGGTTTGGAATGTCATCAAGATATCAAAGGGCCTGGGCTCTAAATCGGCATGCTGTGGCTGTATGAAAGGTCTGATCAATAAATGTGACATATTAATGCCGAGCAAATAGAATAAAAGATTCCCTTGACAGGATACGAAGAAGCACCTTGTGTCAGGCGGGAAGGGGAACGCCATTTCAGCCAAAGGACTGGCAAAGTTGATCTGACAACTAAAAAAGAAGAGATGATGGTTATAAGGTGCTTTTGTTTCAGACTTCTTTTCTTGACCTGTCAGGCCTTGAGGGACTCTGAATGGGCCTCTCTTTGTCATGTGAAAATTGTCCTCTTGAGGCAGTTATCTGTGCCGAAAATGGGAATTCTTTCATTTAACTGATTTGCTTTGCACTTAAGACTGTCAGATTAATAATTGTTAAATCCAGTATGTGTCAGGCAAAATATGCACTTATTAGTGCATTAATATTCCTAATAAAGTGTGTGTGGCTTACCAGCATTGGGTAAATCTGAGGCTACTTCTGCTAATGATATTTCAGAACCAATGATCAGGCATAAATTTGTAAAGTTTACATTTAGTTATCATATGTTCCTTTAAGCATCTTAATGATGTAGATGGTATAGTGCACAGTTAGCAGTCCTTGCCATTAACATTGCTTCTTTTTTATTTATTAGGAGAACAAATCCTAATGCTGTTTTCTAAACTTCTATATTGTAGTATAGCTGTAGCACTTACACATACAGTTTCTGCACTTTTTAAACATTTTTTTTATTAAGAATTACAATTACTTTTCTACATTTCTACATGAATTTTCCCAGCATTGTAACATTTTAATGCCACCTGAAAAAATGTTTTGTTTGAGAGTGCTTTTACATTGTCATGATTGTTTGTTTGTTAGGACTTTAACATTGTTTTACACTTAAATTACATTTATGACTGGAAACAGTTACTCATTGCTCAAGATTCATCAGTTCACAAGGTTATATCAAACACAGTCATGACTCAGGAGAACATGCAAACTCCAAACAAAGGACACAGACCTCCCCATTTTAGAAGCAAACTTAGCACTTTCTTCCTGTCAGGTGACCGTGTCCCTCACATAAGCACATGAAAATCTTCTTCACCCCCAAAAACTTCTCTGCTCTGTGCAGAAGGTGGAAACCAGAACTATACGTGTTGAATTCAGACACAACCAAATTCTAAATCTCCTGCCTTCAACCAAAGTGTGGAAACATTTTGAAGACCCCTTGTATAATATCAGTATAGTTGTGGTGCTTAAATGTGACGTATGGTTGACCAGGTGATGTGCATTTAGGGATGCACCAATCAAGACAACCATAGCAAGCAGTGCAAGAATAAGACGTGGCAGGAAATGTTAGTTCAGAATAGGAGTTATTATGACTGGCAGAGCGATGTCTGAAAATAGAAATCTCTGGCTGGACAGATTGAAAATGTTAATTAAATCTAGCTAATGATAGCTATTTTGCAAACTGCCTGCTTGATCTGTTTTCTTCTTTTGGCTGGAAAGCCATTGCGTTCATTGGTGTGAGTGAACACTGCTTGTTTTTGTCTTTTACACATATTTTGACATGTGATTCAAATTGATTTTTAACATGAATAGACAAAGGGGAGATTAGATACCATGCCATTTTTAAAAAAGGTAGTGTTTTCATTACAGATGTAGTTATCTCTAATTACTTATTCTTTCTGTGTGGCCCAGTAATAAATGACCCATGGACCAGAGGTTGGAGACCACTGGATAAAACTAGATGCTCTATGCAAAAATATTTTAGTACGTTTTCGAGGAATCGTTTCAGCCCTAGTTTAAATGTGTGTATCCAGAATAATGTGTGTCCTATGTACGTATGCCACAATGATAATGTTTGTTTATAGATTTTTGGTTGCACCTGTTAACAATAGGTGTGGCTAAAATGTGCTGTCCACACACTTTAGATACATTTCCAGTGTATTTTTCTTGAACTCGGCCCAAAAGAAAATGAGTTAAATGCCCTTTATGGGTTGAAGTTCACTGTGAAATGTGATTTGTCATAAGGCAGGCGAGCATGTGATCTGAATCAGGAACTGTGGCATGCAAACATGCTTTCAATAATGACTCGCTGAAGTGCAGACAGAGGCCTCTCAGTGCAAATGTAATACTTGGACATCCTGCTCTCTAGCATGACTTTACAAATTATGAGAAAAACACACAGATGTTGGTAGCTTTCTTTATCACTGCCAGGGTCAACACAAGTTAATCAGGGCTTTCTGAAACCCAGGTCTAGCTTGTATGTCTTCTTTCATTTTAAGTCAGTACCGGTAAAGTGCTTTTGCCATAAAAATGTATCAAAAGAACAGTGTCAGAGCGTGTTCCTGTTAAACCACAGACAATATCACATTCATTTTATCCGAATGTTTCACATTATTTTGTTCATCAGTGGTTAACATTAAACCGGGGTGATTTTCAGCCTTTCCCCATCCAGAGCAAAGGTGGATAGAGTTAGCAGCTGATTGACTCGAGAGCTAATCCCAAGATAGGTTTTAGGAGCAATCTGTCATATATCTACAGTCTGGCCATGAACTCTTGTCAGATCATCCCATCTGTTGGTAGGATGATGCAGGATGCTGTAAGTTATTGAAAATAGATCTTGTCTGGTTCTTGTCTCGTTCTCTTCATATGATCTCTAAACAGGATGTGCTTCATTCATAAAGGCTCAATAGTCTTACTGTCACCATAGCTGCTGCATAAATGGATTCCAGGATCAACATGGCCCTGGGAATCTTTTGCCTGGGGAATATTTGCTGTAGCAACTTATGTGGGTAAAGGCTGCTTGATGAATGGAAAGGACTAGTTGAAATAGAATTGTAAGACTTGCATGTGTGTCCTTAGGTTTGGATTCTAATGTCATTTTCATAATTTTTAATTCTAGATGATGGAATTGTTAGTATTTAAATGACATTGTACTGATACATGTGGCTTTCATTTTTTCCAAGATTTGGAATTCCGATTCATCTGACCACAATACACATGTCCACTTTGTGATTCCTTCGCAGCAAAGTCGATGCCACTTCTGTACACATGGTTAACATATGGCTTCTGTTTTGCACAGTAAAGTGGTATTTGTGCATGCAAAATAATCTCTTGCTCATGTGGTTTGAAGAACAATATTCTTAAACATTTCATTTCCTTTTCTCTTGACTGATAAACTGGAGATCATCTGGCCACCTTTAGTCATCAAAGCCTTCCCTGGATTTTGATTTTGTACCAAACCATGATTATAATCACCTGATGTTATTTGTGTTCCATTTCATTACCAGCCCTAAATTGCCCTTATGTTTACTTTTTTCAAAACTTGTGTTGCATGCCCAAATGCAAGATTATTAGCTTATTAGCAAATGAAATTAAGTTGAGCAGGCAAACATGAAATATCTCTGTGTGCAATCAAAGTCAAAGTAAATGTAAGAAACTCTTTATTGTTGTTTTCTTTACATTTTCAATATTGTCCCAACTTTTTTTAATTTGGGGTTGTAGATTGTAGATTTACTTTCTAATTTGGTTAATAAGAATATTTTAATTTTATTTCAGTATTTTTAGAATTTGTATTTATTTATTCATTTGTATTCATGTTCATACAGTCAGTTTAAACACTAAATACACAAACATGTACTTATACATTTACCTTTTTGGCTTTTTGGCAACCTGGCAGTGGTGGGGCTTGAATCACTGACTTTCTGATAACTAGTTCAATACCTTACCACTTAGCTTTGACTATCATATTATACCTTTAATAAACACTTTGTTGACAAAGTGTTTAAAATAATAAAACAGTAAATTTATCATAGATGAAAAAAGAGAAATATTAAAGGTACTAATGCGCTAGTTTGGGACAGTTATACAAATACTAAACATTTGTTCTAGTATTTACTTAAAATATAAGGGTACTTTCTACATGTTATAGTCTACTACCCTTTAGATTGACTTGTAAGGCTTTTGTAGCATAATACAACATGAAGCGCTCTTCTGTGAGAAGTCATTATACTCTAAAAGAAAATAAGGGGACAAAATATGGTGTATACTGAATGAAATTAATTAAACAATCTCTGTGTTGATTGTCAATCTTGTTTTTTATTTATTGGTAAAAGGCATATTGATTTACATGGCAGCTCAAGCCTCTCACCATCTCTGTATGTACATCGTACATCTTGAGAACCTTAGAGCATTATCATGAAAAGACTTCTGTTAATTGACAAATGAGAATTGATGACTGTGTTTCGCACTCAATCAAAACTAGGTGATGCTTTTTCTTTGATGGCCCCATTATTGGCATGCACCAGTATGAGAAAAATGAGAAGTGACAAAAGAAGAAGGTTCTGTCATTGTCCTGTGGGTATGTTCAATCTGCAATGATACCAGCATGCAGATAAAATGTCAGTTAAAGCAGTACGAGGGGGAGAAACTGTCGGAATGAGGTCTTCAAATCACTTAACTCTGAGAGGGAGTGGAAATTGATGCTTGTGCAGAAATGAAAATGTTCCATATCTGATCTATCAAGCTTATTTAGCACTAATATTTAGGATCAGCCTAGACTGTCTGGCTTGTATTAGGAAATATGCAATGTTTTTTAAAGCCTAACTGGTTTCTAAGACAGCATCTTTTAGTGTGACTATAATATATGCATTTTCATCTGGAGCATTGCTTTTATAAATCAGCTAGGCAATGATAAAACACATTTAATTTATCTGAACAAATTGTGCTGCAGTGATTTCCTCTGGAAGTGATGAGCTGACAGGGACTTTAATAATGATATGGAGGGACTCTCTTAGATGCATTATTTCTGACAAGTTTGTTCCTGGCTGTTTTATTAACAGAAAAATTGAATGTATTTTGTTTGTGGTTGTAGGGCTTCTGTTATATGACCATTTAAAGTGTGACCTGTTTCTGGTAAAATGCTTTGTATCGAGAGAAAAAAACACAGCAGGAATACACAATAAATAATATTGCAATTATATTACCATCATCCAGTACTAGCCTTTGCCAAATATCTCTCCATTTTTATTGAAAAATATATTTTTTAATACTTTTTGCATTTTGAAAGAAATAGATACTAAACAATTGGTTCACCGAAAACAAAACAAGAAATCTAAATAACCATATTATCGGAAGTTCTGTGGCAAATATGATCTGCTAATTATGAAAAGAAAATAATGAAAAATAATCTCTTTATTTGCTTTGAGTCACTACAGCAGATTGTGAGCCGCATTGTTGATTTGGAATGCCCTTCCTGATACAACCATCCCATTTATCCAGGCTTAGAACTAGAACGACATTGCATTGGTTTATGCATTCTAGTGACTAGGTACCTATAGGACATTGTCTCCAGTTAACCTGGCTGCATGTAGTTGGACTGTGGGAGGAAACTACCCCAGAGGTAACTCTCACAGACACATGGAGAACATGCAAACTCCACACAAAAAGGACCCAGATCGCTCTGCCTGGGGGTTGAACCCAGGATGTTCTTGCTGTGCCAGTGAGTCACCATAATTTAAAAGACAATGATAATTAATTGTAATCAAAATTGATCAGCTAGCAAACATATTTTAAAACTTGTGAACTAAAAACATAGAATTTTTATTTTCTGGTTATAATGATAAACAGTTTATGTTGTACGTGATGATCCTGTTCAAGATTACGTTTGTGAAGATCATTTTGTAGCATTTCTGACTTGAAGCCATCACGATCTTCTCTTTTAAGCCAGCCATCTTTGTCCAACATCAGTGACTGGCTTCATTATATATTTTTTTATTTCAATTTTTTGCACAAATTTCCATAAACAATTCAGACTTTTATGTGGCATGTCCAAATAAAATAAAAAATCAAAATTCAACTTTTGATTATTATTTATTTCTTCTGTCATAGCAGATGCATACTATTCATTATTATTATTAATGAAGTGTAGCACTTCTTTTGCATACCGTGTCTCTGTTTTCTCGTTCACCTAACTTTTTATTAAAACCAGAACTGCTCTTCATATGCTTTGAATAGAGAGCATTGTAAACATTCCAAAACAGCCAGTCCAAGCAACAAGAGCAAAAGATCCGTCTCACTAGATTAGTTTTAAAAAGTTTTTGCAGACAAACCATGCACTTTTGGTTTGGGTAAGATTATTTATCTTTAATCTGATAAAACATGATGTAGGCAAATTGAAGCAATATGGGTTGCATTGTGAGCCTAGCTATTTTTTTTCTGGTCAAACTGGCAGGAATAAAATTCACTTACCAGTGCACTTATTGTTTCGTAGTTCCAGATTTTATAAGCATTCTGCATATTCACCCTCGGTAAAAGTGCAAAATACATTAATGATCTAACAGTATGTGAAAGGCGGACTTTGAATTTGTGTCTGTATCTGTACACATAGTATTTTGTAACAGGATTACAGACCGACAGTTTGTGCCGGAACACTTTGTTTGAGTTTAGACTGACCTTTTGTTAACCCATAGGATCACTCACTGCTCCAATGACAAAATATGTTTTTTCTTTGCCCTGTAACATTTTCTTAGATTTTTAAATGGATAAAACTGATTTTATGGTCGTATGATTAACTAGAGCCATCCAAGATGAGGTATCAATTACAAAAGATGTTTTTACCATTACTAGCTTTGTATTTATGACTCATTCCTGTCTGTTTTTACCTAGCATTTTCTTCAGCTGTTAAATTATAAGATTTCATGTAGTCTCTAAAACATGTAATGCTCTGGTGTATTCAGCATGTAATATCATTTATAAAAAGATATATTTCCCAAATGTTAATAGTCTGTTTAGTGAACTGATGTATGCAGTGCAACTAATGACAGGTCATAAAATATAGTTGATAAAATAAGATACATTTTTTATTATTTTGAGTTGAATTACCTTTAGATGACATTGTAACAGCCGTGTATGCATAATTCCAGATAATTCCAGTGGGAATACAGCACAGTGTAGCATGTCTGAAGGAAAGATGGATGACTAAACATGAGTACAGCATGAGTAAAGTAACGAGGATAATGGTTTAAACAGATGAATCATGTCAAATAATAGTTGACTAGTAGTTGAATCTAGAAAAATCCTTGTTTATAAAGAGTACACAGTACTATAGATCTCCAGCTGAGTGGATTTTAGCCTGCTTGCTTCGTCTCTGTGGTGTGCTTTCCTCAAACAATACAGTGTAAATCATGGTTTTATTGTAACAATGAAGCAAAAGACCCCCAATGGCAAAAGAACTATCTCTAAATCAACGTCAGCATTTCTCTGTGCCGAATACACTTCCAAAACTACTATACTGTGTGCCCAGCAAATCTTTCTCTTGGTGTAGAATAGATCTAAACTTCTTTATATTCTCTTTTTGTTTCAATTAAATATATATTGGGCTCTAATGCCATTCCTTTTATAACTGCATCCCATTTTATTGTATATTCCTGGAGTGATGGTGTGCCTGTGACACAGTGATTTACAGGCCCTCAGTTTTCTGTGGCAGGGCTTTAGAGAGGAGTGCTGATGTGCAGCCAATGCTTTGGAAGGGTAAAATAAAAGCTGACATTTTATTGGCTTTAAAGAAAAGAGAAAAGGAAAGCCAGTCATACACGCGAGAGTAATAGTTTCAGTGCTTTCACTGTTTTCGGTTTGCCAGCTGTCAGTGAGGCTCTTGGAAGAATGGAGAAATTTATTGGGTATTATTTAGAAACATGTCAGTGGTAATGACTGGAGCTATGATTTCAATTATCACTCACTGAATATAGCTTAGTTTGCTTTGGTGGTGGAGCTAACGTGAATCCTACGTCATTAATCAAATATTTGAAGCTAGTTAAAAAAGTTATGTTTGCATTTTATTTCTTTTACATTTGGCATGAAGGGAGGCCTTGGTTCCTCGTGGATTGTTGACCTGTCAGCATTATGTAGTTCAAAGTCTTTCCAGGGATGTTTTTCCCCCATATGGACTGAAATCCAATTAGTTTTAGTACACAGTCTGACTGAATGAAAAGACTCTTAAGACATACAATATGTTTCCTTGGCTCTTTAGCAGAAGAAGCCCTTTTACATGCAGGCCCAATCAGGCTGAGCATAACTGACACTCATAGACACAATTTTCCTCTTATGCATGTTTAAAAACTACTAAGACATCAATTTTCTCCCATAACAAGTTATTTCATAAGTCATTTGGATAATTTAGCATAACTGGGTAATGTATGTTGTGGTGAACTGATGCATGTGTGCTGAGTTTTACTGTTTACATATTTTCAGTCTCGGTTTACATATTTTGGCTGCCTCACAAAAGACTGCTAAATAATATGTCAGTAGTATTATTATAATTATGACATCTTGCACATGTAGTTTGGGACACAGCCATGTTAGCAGACAGCCTAAATGATTGGGGATTTCTTGTTACCTCTATTAAAACTACCAGCAATTTAGGCCTCAGTAGCCTTTCTGTTGGACATAGCCTTAATGTTTTCTGGCATCAACGAGGAGAACTGTCTGTTCTTGAATAGACTGGGTTAAAGTCTCTCAGTTGTTTATGTTGCTGGAATTAACACAAGTATTATAAGTAATTCTTTAGTGAAATACCAGTAGGGTTGCAGGTTGAAGCCACACCACTGCCAAGTCACCACTGTTGTGGCCCTTAATCTTCAATTGCTTAGACAGTATACTGTCACATTGTCACTTTGGATAGAGGCATCTGCTACATGCTAAATATGATTAAGTACTATCAATCAAACATCTTGTATAGAAATGAGTGTTCTAAATTGTTATTACTGTATATAATCAAATTAAAAAAAATAAAACATTTATTACAAAACAATGGCATTGACATTTTAGGACAGATCAGTGGCTACTAGCTCAACCAGAAACATTCATATTATGCTGGGAAAGGCAAAGTGACTATATAGAAAAGTAAATTACATTTTTAAAAAATTATAAATAAATAGATGTGCAGAAACTTTTTGAAGAACCCCCATACTTAGACTATCTGCAATTTGAGCCTAAGTAGCCTTTTGTTGGATTTCATGTTCTTTGATATCAATACGTTTTGGCCAATAAACAACTTGTTGGTAATAATTTCTTGTCCCTCTTTGGACCACTGTGTATACATCATCACCACAAAGGCTGCCTTGCTGTTTCTGAGACATTTTGACTTAGTCTAGCAGTTAAGGGACTGGGCTAGTAAGCAGAAGGTCATTTGTTTAAGCCCCAACACTGCAGCCCTTAAACATTGTTTCTTTGGAAACTTAAAAATAAAATAAAATGTAATATGAGTAACTACTTTCAACCAAACTAATCTAATATAGAACCTGGTGTTATAGAATCTATATTACTGTATATAATCTCTAAATGCACATTTGTTACACAACATCCATTGAAATACACCAATTGTTTTGGCTCAATAGTGTATGCTACTATGCACAAACCAAGGTCCAGACTTGGTTTGATGATTTTGGAATGGAAGAACTCCAGTGGCCTCCGTCAAGCCCTGACATCAACACCACTCACTGTTTTATGGCAAGCTAAGCACCAAAATCCTGTTTAAATCTTTTGAGGAAAATTAGAGGCTATTGTATCTGCACATGAAGCTTTGGCCACTGTCTGTAATGGCCATCACATGGCTGCTCGTGAATACTTTAGCCCTGAAAACCCAGGTGAGCTAGTTCATTTGTTTTATTCTGTTTGACTTTTAAATCCCTTTTTAAATAAATACTTTATATAAGTATGAAGTCTTAAACATATGTTTATATGCATGCCTGACCAGTGCTGTGGGAATTTTTCTCTCAGTGAGTTCTCACATAAAAGCTTTGACTGGCGTGCTGTTTGCTTCCGCCATCACAGTGTTGAGTGAGAGGAGTACTAAGCCTAAATCTCTGTCTGTTAGTCCATGGATCACTTCCAGCTTACGTCCACCTTCATGCAATCATCTTGTTGATTAATGATGTAAGCATCTTTGAGGTATGGAACTTATTAGCAGTTTGATGCGAACAGGGTCTGCCATTCTTTAACTCTTTTTGGACGCGTCCCAAAAGGAGAAAAAAAATGAGCAGTTTGGAAAGGGAACAAAGGAGTTTCCCTTCAGTGTTGCCCTCTGTGTGCATTTGCCTCATGACACTTTGTCTCCCACAGCCTCTCCTGGGGAGACGGCCCTGAAAAGTGAAGACAGATACACAGGCTTTATCGTGCCAAGACTTGAGAGGATGATTGTAGCCCCTTCCTGTGTTTTCAACTTTGGGCGCAATTTTTCTACCAGACGATATGATAAACGTCGACGCTGTGTGAATTTATCCCACCTCTAGAGAGCACCTCATGAACCCTGTCATTAGAAATTTACTCTTCTAAACACTCGTCATTATTAGAAAATATTTGCTAGAACATTTTGATTATAGATGGTGCCCAGAATAATAAGTCAGGCCTCTATGTTTTGACTGCTGCTAAGCAGTGACGTGCCACCTGCAGAGTGATGAACTAGAGGGTACTGGCCAAATCGCTTGCTTTGCAAACGTTCACTGGTCTAGAAGAGGAGCACTTTTCCTCCTGTGTAGAAGACCATAGAGGGTTTAAACAGCTGCTGCAGATTTTAAACACAGCTGCAGCACATTTCCCCTTGCACATTTCAGAATCACTCAGTGTTTTTTTTTAACCTAGCAAAGCACTCTACCTTTTTCTACTGAGGTTCCAATTACAACATTCCTTTAAAATACTATACAGTATCCGAAATTAAAACTGGTGTTACTGTAGTTGTGATTAAAAAATCTTGTTTTTTTGCAGTTCGTTTAATATTTAATACTTTGAAATATTTCTTTCTGTTTTTAATATAACTTGGCGGCACGCTTGCACAGTAGCACTATGATGTTTACAGCAAGCAGGTCCTGGGTTTGATCGCCAAATGGAGTGGTTAGGGTCCTTTTTGTGTGGATTTGTGTGCATGTTCTCGCTGTGTTGGCATGAGTTTTTTCCCACAGTCCAAAAACATGCAGTCAGGTTAATTGGAGAATTGGTGTGTGTGTGTGTGTGTGTGTGTGTGTGTGTGTGTGTGTGTGTGTGTGTGTGTGTGTGTTTACCCTGCGATCTTCTGGGGCCTTGCCTAAAATGAAAAGATTAATAACAAAAATATCAATAACAAAATAAGTACTACAAATGATGCAACATAAATGTAAAAAACCCCAAAATATATATATAAAAAACATATTTTATCTTAACTCAGTATTTTTTGTCCCATATACAGCTGTGGAAAAAAAGAGACATCCATGGGAGAAAAAGATTTCTCTACTTTTACAGTTAATGGGTAAATGTTTGATTGAAATTAGCAGTGTTGATTTAGTCTATTTACTAGACTAAGAATTAGTAAAGAATTAGTGAATAAAATATCACTGCTTATTTCGGTCAAACACACACCCATAAATTATAAAACTATATCATTTTTAAGTGGTCTGTCAATTTTTTTTTGTTTGTTTTGATGGCTATATTAATACATAAGTCCAAGTCATAGAGTTCAATTCAACTTGGTACGTTTTTATTTGCTAAAATGTTTTTTTGTCCATTGTATATTTTTATATGGATTTCTTGAGTTTCCAATCTTCAGTTCAGTTCATTTTCTTTAACCCCATAACCTAATTAGGGTCGGGAAGGGATGCTGGAGCCTATGCCAATGGGCGCAAGGCACACAGTAACACCCTGGATGGGGCACCAGTCCATCGCATGTACCTACAGGACAATTCAGTCCAATCAGTCCAGCATGTCATTGGACTGTGGTAGGAAACCGGAGTACTGGGAGGAAACCCACGCAGACACAGGGAGAACATGGGAGAACATGCAAACTCCATACAGAAAGGACCTAGATTACCCCACCCGGGGATTGAACCCAGGACCTTCTAACTGTGAGGCGACAGTGCTACCCACTAAGCCACTGGTTAAGGTAAAGGACCTGTAATCCAAAAGACGGTTTAAACCTCCCCACTGCCAGGTTTTCACTGTTGGGCCCTTGATCAAGGCCCTTAACCTTCATTGCTCAGACTGTAAGTGCACTGTACGTCGATTTGGAAAAAAGGGTGTCTGCTAAATGCTGAAAATGTAAATGTAATGTGTTTTATTGTTCAGACATTCATTGTGATTTTAGGCACATCCCCTTCTTGCCTTCTTTGGGTTTGAGTGAATAGTTATCTTTTATGTCAGGACCAGAGAATAAAGAGGCATTGGGATATCCTCATGAGCATGGTCTTTACAGACAGACAGCCTCAGTCGGGCCTACACAGTCTGCACTCCTCTGATCTGACGAGCATTCGAGTGTCAAAAAAGATGAAAGCCTTTCAGGTGAAATCCCTTTACTGGCCCTGCTGTAGGAGGCCTCACTGGCACTACACTAAAGCAGCAGACTCAACAGACCAGCATTTGTGTCTGTTTCTGTTTATGCTGGGGTTGAACTGAAGCACATGTTTAGAGTTTGGTGTGCATCGTATATTCATCTGTTTAAACATGCTCAGAGGAGAACAAAAGTTTATTATGTTATTCGAATTTTAATTGGGGTTCTTAGCTTATTAGGACTTTTGGCTTTTGTAATATAAAAGTTGGAATTGTGTTTATTTAAGGCATGCAAATCTAGAGAATTGCTGACAGACTCCAAACTGACTGTTATATAAAGTCAGGATTGGATCAAAAACATCACATAATGTGATTAGATAATGCTAGTAATTTGTTAAGCAGTATATACAGCATATCTGAAAACTTGCTGTATTTCAACCTTCAGGACTATTCAGAGAGGTTTTATGGGAAATAAGATTTTCATTTGATGTGAGGCAGCAGTGCATCAGTGGCTGTGCGCTCAAACATTTCAAAACATTTTTGTTAATGGCCTTAAAATATGGTATGGCAATCATAACCCCATTTCTCTTTCACTAGCATCCTATTTCATTAGAAACAGAGTAGATAAAGTACAGTATATATGTTTGTGTTCAAATTTGGGCTTTTTTGCTAACATTTATTTGGATTCAGCTTATGTGCAATATGTTTTTGTTGGGTGTTTCACCCAAGAATCTTACAGACTTTTGTATCACGACTTGTAACGACTAAGCAACAAAATCACTTTCACAGTAATCTAGTCTTTGTTAAGGCAGATGTTTTTACTTCAAACATTTTAGATGAACCTAAACCTTGACATACACATGCCAACAGAACTTTACTGTGATGCTTGTTGCATGTTAACTGGTTCATAAGGACCAAACACTAATCTGGGAGGTGCAGCAAAGGAACCAGGGTGGTTTTAAATCTTCATTTTTCATAAAATGAGCATCTGTGACTAGCTTTAATTCGTGATGATTGTTTTTGTTAAAAACCCAGGCACTTGTTTTCAGAGTTGGATTTCAGATGTTTCACAGACGTCTTGTGATGGTTGACTTAATGTCATTAAAATGTTCCACGGTCCCTTACAGAGACACAGAATATTCTGACCAAGCCACACATCTGCCTCTTGTCCATGGAATATGACTCTCTATCCTCAATCATCTTCTTTAGTTATAGATTGAAGATGACACGTGGAATGCTAACTATCCTCGAACAGAGACCTCTATTTGTATCTCTAAACCCTTAGATGAAAGATTTACATCTACATGGCTTTTTTTATTTTTTGGAAGGGGGGGGTGTTCTCGTAGCAGCATCTTTAATAGAATTCTATGAGAGAAAACTTTATGTCCTACTGAACTGAAAAATATCTTACTTGCAGTGTGCCTGGTAGTTGGAACTACATAATAGTACAGTAATAAAAGTATAGTACTATTATGTCATTGTAAATAACATTATATTATTTAGTTTATATTTCTCATGGCTCCAAAATTCTTTTTTAAGATTGTCAGCTAACATCACCCGAAGCATTATTATGGAAACATCTAGAAAGCTCTATACGAGTCCTACTAAACATATGTTACACTGAAATATTGTGACATTTCTTGAAAATCTACGAGTAAGAAATGTAAGAGAAAAGCAATTACTTGCTGATTGTGCTGCATGATTACCTGAGCAACAGTTGAGTTACACAGTTAACAATAAGTGAAATATAAGTATATGTTAAAACACTTACAGTACATAATGTACTGTGCCAGAATAAAACAATAATATAACTCATTCAACAACAATTCATCTTGTAATCTTTGGGAAAACTAGACTAGCATGTAAGATCCATGTAAGAGCATGTAAGTATTCTAGTACAGTCCTAAATCATTTCCCCAAACTATTGTATTAATATACTGTTGAAAGGATGTGGTAATGGCAAAGAAACTTAATATAAATGAATTGAATATTATAATTTACTACAAAAGTATATTAATTTTAGTTTTGTGTAATTTTCATCTTGAAACATCTCAGGCCACATGATTTGTCGTAATGATTTATTAATGTTAGTTTCACATGGATAGTCGACTCTTTAGCTTAAAAGGTGCACAAATGTACATATGCATTTGTTTAAAGCTCAGTAGTTTTGATTTTTAGATGAATACGGAAATATTAATTTGTTGTAATATTAGGGATGTTTTTGCTTTTATTTTTTATTATTATTATATTTATTATATTGTTCATGAAATACATGGATATATTCTCAGAAGGAACATTTAAAAATCAAAAACAAAAGAGCTTGAATTCTTTAAATTGGATGTAATAGTCTCTAACAAATTCAAAGGTTTAGTTCATGGCATCAAAACTACTTGGAATATTTTTAGACTTTTAAACTATAAATTATTATAAATAATTATTATTTATTTCTTTTCACCTAATAGCAAGAAGGTCCTGGGTTCCCTTCCCAGTTAGGGCAGTCCAGGTCTTTGCATGTTCTCATAAAGTTTCAGTCAGGTCAATTGGAGAGACAGAACTGTCCTATAGGTTCCTGGCTAACAGGGATGTATAAAAGTGCATTGCAGTGCCTGTCCGAAGCCGAGATAAATAGGGATGGTTGTGTCAGGAAGGGTATTCAGGGTAAAAATTATGCTAAATCAATAATTCGATGACAATCTTTAGTGGCGACCCCTAAAAGGAGCAGCCGATAGAAGTGAAAAGGGATTTATTAATTGTATCACTCTGTATAGAGTGATCATTCAGGTATTACAACATATTATAGCATATTACTACAAACCACAAATATTTCACTACAAACCAAAATTACAATAATTGAACAGGCTTGAAGAGTTAACTGTGTGGCTAATTTAAAAGTACATTTTGGAACAGCACTAGCAGATACTCTGTGTTAAAAAACTCAGATCAGAGGCAAAACCGTTGCTACTATAAAAAAAAACATTAGGACATTTTTATTGGAACATTTGGTAAAAGCATGCTGACATTGCGAAAGTGTAATATCTCCCCAGGACTGAGAATCGAGAGTTTTTCCGTATGTTTGAGTTTAAGCAGTTTTGTCTTTGGTAGCAGAACTGGCTGTTCAGTGGCTTTGTGTTCTGAAGCCTCTCGTCTAACCTAATTTTATACTGCCTGTCAATAAGAAATTAAAGCACATGTGGTCTTTATTGCTCTGTGATGTGTGGACATGTTGAGAAGATTTATTCAGTATGATTAAAGAATGGAGTGCATGGAAGTGTTTTTCTTACAACAATTTAGAAATACATTATTAGTCCTACTCATATATCTGTACCATAGACATAAACAGACAGAAATATAAATAACACAACAGTTTTCTGTACAGACAGAGTGGCAGACAGTAGCCTGTGTGTTATGAGTGAAGATCCTTACATAGACCAGGAAGGCAGGGAGTTTAAATTAATTATTAGTTTTATAGCAGCCCCTCAGGCCGTGCTGAGGCAGCTGAGCCCTAAAGGGGGCTAATCCGACCCTGCTTTACAGAAAATCAATGCTGGCCTTTGGTGCTGGCATGCCATTCGGGTAGGGGGACACATGTCAGATAACTCCTGATTTTTTCATGAGGTGTATTTTGAAGTTGTAAAACCAATGGGAGGTTGCTAGAGGTGCTGAAAATGAAAGGGATGTCCAGAAGTTATGAAAGGAAGACTAGGATTACTCATTAAAGGGGTCATGTTTTTTCCCCGAATGAGAAATGCTTCATCGATAGATTTTTCGATGATGTTGATGGATTAAACTGCATAGGTACAACAACTAATGAAGTGTATACACATCTAATGACTGAAATATTCACAATTATGGGATACATTAGCGGACTGCAAGTGTGCATTGTTTTTATGCTCAAAAATGGCTGCCCATGAAATAGGTCATTTCATGTACTACGTATTCAAACATGCTACCTGCTCTCGCGTACTACTTTTGCATCCTGTTTAGAATGGTAGTTTGTGATTTCAGAGAATTAGCCTATCATATCTTACACAATTTCCCACTTAGCACCCTTAGAGGCAGCCGTGACTTGGTGGTTAGAGAACTGGACTTGGGATCAGAAGGTTGCAGGTTTGATTCAAAGAGCCGACTGGCCACGACTGAAGAGCCCTTGAGCAAGACACCTAATCTCT